>VZTM01027486.1:11651-19151 GCA_013400555.1 Jacana jacana
CCTTTTCTTGGTGGTGGGGGTGGTTTGCGTCGCCCTCAGCGGGGGCCGGGCTGGTGCGGAGGCGCCATCGGTGCCCGGTGCTAGAATGAATTTAATCTGCTCTCAATTAGTTGGGAGATGTGTCCCAATTTTTCTCCAATTGCGGCTGTCATTTTATGTCAAATAGCAAATATGTAACTAATAAACCAAAGTTGTTATAATTGAAACTAATTACACATGCCGGTTGCGTAGCCCGACGTTAATTTCCAGCTCTGGGAGAGCTGGGCTGGGCTCTGCCTCTCGGCTGCTCTGCTGCTGCCCCTCTTTTCCAAAAAGAACCCATTTTCAGCGAGGTTTGCACCCGCCACAAGGCAAAGCGGGGCTCAATCGTAGAAGGTGCTGTTTTTTGGCAGCGGAAAAACCGTTGTGTTTTGGGTTTGGGTTTGTGTTTTGTTGGTTTTGGGTTTTTTTTTTTGGCCTGGACAATGTGGTAGCAGCAAAAGCCAAGGTTGGGTTGCCTGTAGGTGATGCAGCCAGTACCCGGGAGCAATAAATGGCAGGAAGGAGCCTCCGTAGGACACGGGTTTTGTGAAGAAGAGGGTTAGGCCGGTTTGGAGAAGGCTTGGATTTCAGTAGCTCCCGGCACAAAGTTATCTCGTGATCATGAACTTTGCTGTCCAGCCAGTGAAAAATTAAAGCTGGAGAAGTCCCTGAGTTAAGCCCAGAGAAATATGCGGCGGCAGTGGAGAGCAATGCTAATGTTTAACTAGCTGGAATAGCTGTTTGCTTAGCGGAGAATGTGCGGTATCTGACAGAAGGGACATCTCTCTTATTAGTAATCAAATAGGGCTGACCAGTTGCTGCCATCACTCCGGGATGGTGTCAGGCAATGGAGAAGAAGTTCACCGCTTCATACAACTCCAAGTGTGAACCAAAAAAAAGAAACACCCCCCCACCCCCTACCCCAGTATAATGATATTTGTCTTTAGTGCTTTAGCGACGGCAGTCGTATAGCGCGGGGCTGTTGCCTTCCGAGCTGAATCCATTTCTGCTTTATGGGCTGAGGGAAAGTGTTGGGAAGCAGAGGAATCTTGGGGGCGCAGCAAACGCCGGGCAGCGTGGCACGGGTTCTGTTCCTGGGTGACGGGCACGCTCGCCCTTCCGAGTTTCCTGGAGATGTGTGACTTTTGAGGATGCAAGTGGTGAATTGCGTTAAAGCGTGACTGGCTGCAGCCAAACGTGGGGGAAATTAACTGGGAGTGAAAATTAGAATAAGATTTGGCCATCGTGTGCCTGGCCGGGCTCCGATTCGGAGCTCTGGGCAGAGCCATCCCCTCCTGCCCGTTGCGTGTACCCTGAAAAACACACAAGGAGTTTGTGTGTACGGTCCGTCCGCGCAGTGCGAGGCAGCACACGTGACGTTTCCCAATGATTAGGGATTATAATGATATCTACATACTAATGTCCTGGAATTGCTGCGAGAGGAATCGTATCGGGTCTGCGAAGGGTGGGCCTGGCAAAATGGAGAGGAGCTACAGGATATGAGGGCCTTCAGACCTTCCCCAAACTAGGGGAAGTACGTTATCATTTGATATTCCAGAAGCATGGGAAGATATAAAAAATCAGAAAACATTTGGTTAATGGGTTTATCATGTTTATTTGAATAAGGAAGATTGAAACTCCATTTATGCCTAGCATAAATGCTTTAGAGATCTTAATTATTGATGAAAAATCTGCTGTGCTTCTAAATTTAAAGATACGACAATTTTATAGGAATTTTAATCACCTTCCACATTAGGAATTTTCAAGACTGGGCTTTTATGAGGATGCCGTGTGTTTTAGCCTCCTAAAGAGAAATGTCAGTTGCTGTGTGGGAGCACTGGGAGAGTTGGGCTGCAGAGGGCTCGGGGAGGAGGCCGGTCCCGCACTCTTCCTCTCAGGACGCGCCTCTGAGGAGCCCTGGGATGCAAGGTTGGCCAGCAGCAAATTGCAGCAAGCGTAGAAGGAAAGCAGGGACCTGAAAGAGCTCTGTAAGGGCTCTCAAACAACTGCTGCGGGTTTTAAATCCCCAGTATTTGCGCCCCCTCCATCCCTGTGGCTAACAGTTTGCTGCCTACATTTGCTGTCGGGGTTGAATTCCGGGTTTGCATTTCCTCTCCATCATCCCAGAACAGTGTTTCCCCCTCAGATCCGTGGGTCCGTGCCCAGTTTCCCGTCAGAAGTGTTACCGTGCTGTTAGTTGGCTTAAAACAACAACAAAAAAAGAGGATTATATACAATATGCTTCACTAGATCCTTTTGTCCTTTGGATACATTTACCAGCTTTTGACCAGATAAGGCATATTTGTCCTCAGGATACAAACCAATAATTCAATCCTGAATTGAGATCTATGGCCACCCGTTCGTTCCAGCCCACACGGGGAGTCTCGGTGACACTCGGAATTGTTTATCACACTGGGCAGGGGCTGGGGGGGGGGAGGAGGAAAAAAACTGGAAGAAGAAGGGAAAAAAGCCCCCACCCTCATGCACTTCAGGACTAATAATTTGTCAGCAATTAGGATATTTAAAATAAACCGGGGTAAACGATACGTCTGCGTGCTGCAGCGGGGCTGTGAATGCAAACAGAGGAGCAGAGGCCTGGGCAGCAGGTTTCTGTGGCTCCTGCCTCCACGACCTTTTAATTCACTGAGAATTTTCCTTTAAGCCGACTGGATGTTTCTCAGGCAGCGTGGCCGGGCGGGTACGCTTTCATTGCTGTGTACCTTTAAGTGTCTGCTGGCATATCGGGGCCATTCATACAGCACAGTAACTCACCTATTAAAGAACAAACCCTCCATAAATTGCGGTGCAGTCAGTAAAAAGATGCCACAGAAAAAGTGTCCCTGGGAAATCAGATTGACCCAAAGAAAAGCAAATAAAAGAAAGGAAAAGGCCCATATTTTCTTTGCGGTGTTGCTGAAAAGGATGGGAGTATCATTTTCATAGTGGAATAATGTTTTCTGGGAAAACACAAAAGCAGATGTTCCTCATTAGGAACACCCATTGTCTACATATCACAACTATGAACAGATAAATCTCTCCTATTTCACCCATACATTCCAAGGGCTGTAAATGATTACAGGATGCCGCTGGAACTGCTAAACCAAAACCACACTCTGTGCTAAAATAATTCCTCGGTGCCACCCTCGTGCATTTCACGGGGGAAGGTAGGGAAACTCCTGCGACGGCCCGCTCCTCTCCCCGCTGGCCCTTCCCTTCCCTGGGACTGGGCCCAATCCTCTCCCCGTTGGCCCTTCCCTTCCCCGGGGCTGGGCCCACTCCTCTCCCCTTTGGCCTTTCCCTTCCCCAGGGCTGGCATGTGCCCACAGGGTTGGGTGTCCCCAACTGTTGATGCGGGCGAGGTGGCCGGGGGGCCGTGGCATCCCGCTCCCTCGCCGGCAGGTCTTGGATGCTCTCGCAGTGCATCGCCGCTCCCGCGCTCGGCAGCGGGTTTCCAGATGGTACCATCACAGTCCTACTGCTAGTTGGCATCTCCGTGGGTAGTAAATACCCCCCTCCCCAATAAATCTGGCATTATTCTATAGAGTTTAGGAGACTTATCATTCCAAGTGTGTCCTACTTTCCTGTATGGGAGCCAGACATCTGTTTATCCCATTTCTTTCATAGGGAGTTTGGAATAGCTTTAGTTTGGGGGAATAAAAAGTTTTGTCATATTTAACAGCTGTTACAAAATTTCAATCCCGTAGGCTCTTAAAATACTTTTCGACTGACCTCAGATTTTGCAGATAATTGACATTGCTGGTAGCCACCCCCTTTAACCTTTCCCTGGCTGTAATTTCAGATTATTTTCCCTAAACGAGTCGGCAGTTCGTGCTGGGGTTTGGGAGGTGGGGTTTTTTTTTTATTGTTTTGTTTTGTTTTATTATTATTATTGCTTTATTATTTTTTCCTCTTCTCTCCCCACCGGCTCGCGGGTGCCCGGCTTTAATTCCACCCTACTCCAAGTTTACACCTTCGGCGGGGCTGCTGCGCGGCGGCTGGAGGGCGATGGGTTGTTTTGGTCTTTTTTTTTTCCGTCAGCAGCGTTTCCTTTCACTTCCCGTCACAAAGGTGAGAGCCGCTGACCTTTGCTGGCAGGCCCGGCCGCTGAATTATTCATGTGATTGACTTTTTGTCAGTGCACACAGTTGTGCTCTGGGACATTTTATTCATTTACCTCATTTAAAGCGCCTTTCTGCACCTGTTCAAGTATTAATATCATGTAATTTGGGCCTAATGCCGATTTTGCTGAACACTCATTATATTTTTTATTAGCTATATTTCCAAACGATTATGTATGATTATTACCAAGCCTTACAAACAGCAATGGGTTATTCCCTAGACCTTTACATCTTCTTGTCAGGTTGTTTTCAGAAGCAAGGAGGATAAACATTTGACCAGTCCCAATGTTTTTATTCCTACTCCATATCCAACCAGAGAACTTAAAGCTTTTTCCCTTATGGCTTTGCGAAAGCATGATTAAATCCAACTCTGCAGAAGCTGTACAAATGCCAGCATTTATAAGGTCAACGCTTTTGTTAAAAATGCTATGTAAATGAGGATCTGCAAAAAGGGACATTAAATAAAATTAAATTCATTGTCTTCTTTAATGTCATTTACATTTTGGCTAAGCCCTGGCCTGTCAAGGAGGATTTTTTAAATAATTTTAATTACACATCATTTAGGGATCCAAGGTTTTCTATTCAGTAGCATTTGGATAACCTGCAAAATGGTGACTGTTTATTAACTTCTTAAATGACAACTTGTCATTTCATCTGCATAATGCAATGAAAACAGAGCAGTTTAGTGTCATTTTTGAAAAAAATCCTTGTTTTTCTTTAAGATGTGCACCCAACTCCTGGAAGAATAGACCTTAAAATAGCTCCGCTGCTCCTTGCCTTTCATTGTCCTGTTGGTGCTGCCAAGTTGGGAGGACAGTGAAAACATCACAACTTTCCTGGGCAACCAGTTCTCTAAAAAAATTCTGACAGAGACATGACATTGATTATTTATTTTTATTATTATTATTACTAATTCCCCCCCCTCCCTTAAGCATGTGGTCTATTGTAGATTCATGGGTAGAGCTGGCGTCTGCCGAGGGGGGCGGTGGGGTCTGAAGCGCACAGGTCCGAACCCCTCTCTGCTGTTAAAACCCAGCGGTGACAGGGAGAGGAGAGGACCCAGCACCGGGTGCTCGCTGGGTTTTCCAACTTGTGTGTCCATGTGGAAAAGAAAATGGCAAATCAAAGCCATCCCTGTAATTTGGCGACAGCGAGATCTCGGGCACCCCAGAAACGGGACTTCGTACGCGCTTCCTTCTCCCTTTTCCCTTCTTTTTTTGGGTCACCAAAGTGGCAGCGTTGACATCATTCCTTCTTCATCCCTACTCTTAATGGGTGCCCAGCCCGCAGGCAGTGAAGTCTGGGCAGTACCTGGGTGAGGAAGGGGCTCGTGTCCGCCTTCAGGACCATTGTTCTCAAGACGATCCCAAAGGTGCTGGAGGAGGCTCCCGCGGCCGCTGCCCCCCCTCCCCAGGCACTGGCTGATACTCCGTTATTTGTCCGAAGCCCAGAGGCTGGCACGGCCCTGGGAGCAGGGAATAATGAAATCTCGTGCTTTTTGTGCAAAAGGAAAAGAGGGGGAAGGGATTTAAGCAAAGCTGTCAAAAACTATACTCCGGGAGGTACCCTGATACAAACCATCCCGGGCTTCTGTTGCAGCCTTATCAGGTGAAAAGCAAAGATACTGCCAGAGCCTGTAATTTTGTTAGGATGCCTTTGATGAATTGGATTAGGTTATGGAAAAATCTTTCAAACTCAGAGTTCTGGTACGTGAGCTTCCAGGAAGTAAATAATTACTCTCAGACAGCAGATAATGAAAAAAAACAACCTGTGAAACACAAAGTGGTAGAAATGGGTTTAATAAGGCTCCTTTTTCTAAGGGGCAGATACTCGGGGGCGGGGGTAGAAGCAGCCCTGGAAGGGCCGGGGGAGCGCTTTGCCGGGCTGGAGGAGGTGGAAATTCCAGGCTGGGAGCGATGGAAATTGTCACCGGGGATGCCAGGGGGGTGATTGACACGTGGGGCGAGGGGAAAGGGACGCGGGGGGCTCGACCTGCGCTCGGCAGCCCCGGGAGAAGGAGGGCCGTTGGCTGGGGTGGAGCTGCCAGTGGACAGGCTCCTCTTGTTTGTTTATCTCAGCTGCAAATCTCACAGAAATGTTTGTGGTCACAGCGGTATATAATACAGCGTTGTCCTGGCATTATTAATACCCCATTAAAATAAAGATGTAACTGCGTTTTCAAAAAAAAAAAACAAACCAAAAAACCAAGCAAAAACCTGAAGCTGGGGAATTTTACAGGCTGAGGGGTACTCTGGGTTTTATGAGATTCAGTGATTTGGCTTTTCTGTTAACTGTTTTGGTTCGTTAACATTTTAAGCTGAAGAAAACTTGCAAGTTCCTTGGTACACCGGCTCGTTTGAAACAGAATACGGCTGGCTCGGTTCTAGGGGTTTTATTTTGTTGTTGAACAAGCTCTCCTTATTTCTCCAACATGGAAAAAATCCCGAGTGTAAATAGCATTTGTTGGGTAGAAAGGGAAGGTATTTGTTCCGCAGGGTTTGGAGGTTCTGGTATGTGGAGGCTGGAGGCAAATAAAAAAAAAAAAAAAAAAAAGGAGAGAGGGGGGGGGGGGGAAAGGCAAAAAAAAATGTAAATCTGTGATACTTTCAGCAAAAGTTTCACAGCCAGAAAATTACAGAGAACCCATCGTCGCACGGCGGCGGTGCCAGAAGTGCGGAGAGTAAACTGCCGCATCTGAGCGCAGCGGCGGGGATAGCGCCGTGTTTTTCCCAATAATTCACTAGGAAATGAGTTTAACATGTGTGGAAAGGAAGGGGCTTACATTCGTGTTGTTGTAAGACATGTAGCATAGGCCCAGCGAGCGGAAGGAGTCGGCTCCAGCTTGTCTCTCGTGAAAGACGAAACACGGTTACACATCTGGTGAGAAAGAGCAGTTCATTTGCCCAGACAGCTCGCTCCGCGCGGCCGCTGAAAGGAGCTATTTTGACAGAAACAAAGCCACTGGGGGCTGGGGCAAGCGATTAGCGGGCTTCTGCTCGCTAAAAAAACCCTCCTCGGCCTTAATGATAAAGAAATAGTGGGAGAGGAAATAAAGAAACCTGGCCTAATCCTCCCGCAGTGTTTAAGCAGGCTTTGGGAAAGTAGGAACACAAACAGGGACTTCCACCTAAAACTCCCGCCGCACTTTGCAAAAGTTTCTGGATGGGGGGGGGGGAATATATATATATAAAAAATGTAAAGAATAGCAAAATTCATCCAAAAGCCGAAGGTGTTGCTGAAAAGCAAAACTTCAGTCTGGGTTTCGGGATAAATTGACTTCACTGCGACACGTGCCCTGGGAGAGGTGCGTTTGACAGGACGTGAGACCGCGGCTCTCTCCTCTGGAGGGTGAATTCACGCC
>VZTM01027486.1:24151-29151 GCA_013400555.1 Jacana jacana
CATCCAGAAGTTTACAGTTATATAATGATGGAGAAAACCACAAACCCCGTGGGATGGCAAATTTTAGAGATACTTTTAAAATGAAATTATCCAGCCAAACCTACAAGACAACTCTCTTGTACTTAAGACAATAGCTGCAATCTGGAATTAATTTTTTTTGTGATAGGGCAAATCCAATTTGCTTCTTTAACTGTTGATTAAGGAATCAGTTCTACAAGGCTGTCCCCCGTAAGTATTTGCTGTTTATTTGTCTGTGGAAAGCTGCTGGAATCCCCTCCAACTGGGAGTGCTGGGTCAGACGTGGCCATAATGAAGAGCAGTCTGGCAAGGGCCGGTTCCTCTGACGGGGCTTGTTTGTGTTGAAGAAATAGTTTGCTTTTTTAGCAGCAAGCTGAGTCTACCAAATCACTGCTCGCGATTCAGGCAGCGCAATTCAAGGCCAGGATGTAGGAACCTGTCTTATTTACGTTCCAGTATAGGGGCAGGAAATGCAATAAATAGCTATTAATGAAGTATGACTTTAAATAAGGTAGAACTGAACTTACTTTGAAAGCCTGGGGACTGCTCCAATGTGAGAAGCCAGCTTAAGACAATTTTATAAGCAAACACAGAAAAATCCCTGCAACTAGGATGGCAGGAGTAAAGCAATCTTCACAGAGAGGTCAGCCCCATCGCTTCCCTGAACAGAGGCAGGGCTTTCAAACCAGCTGAAAACTAAAATAAAGAACATGTGACAGGATAGAACCGTGGACTTTAATGTGCCCGAGCACCTCGTTAAGATTGCTTCAATGAGAGCACGGCTGCTGCAGTGACCACGGCAGGGGCAGCCGCGCTCCGTGCAGAGTTGAGTCTGTGCTGCTTTGGCTGCCTGGCTGTGAACGCCTTTTTGGGGTAGCAGCTCCGAGGTGGTTTATGTGACAGAAAGTGACAATCTGAGATGCGTGTGATGTCATTCTTTATGCATAAGAGTCCTATTTGTTTATGGGAATCCATCATTCTGTGGCAGACAGAAAAATGCGACCGTGAAGGCAGTAGCCTTTCCACTGTCCTTAAAAGTTTTTAAACCCAGGACACAGGAACGTGGCCACATACCCAACTGTGTTTGACCACAGCCCAGAAAGAGTTAAGGTAGTGGAGATGTCACACATTTAGCCATCTTTCTATCTCATTACCTGCTATTCTGCTCTTGTGGATGCAAGTTTTCTGCTGTCCGGGAAGTGATCTAAGCGCGACTTCCACTGGTCCTGCCTGCGGAGGTCTATGGGGTGATTCAGCCAGCCACGCTCACGCAGGCTTCCCTGCTGTCCTTCCTATGCAGATCAGCTCCCTGGTATGCCACACCATGGTGGGAAGGAAAATTAATTACCTTGCCTACCGTTTTCAAACTATTACAGAGCCTCTTGTAGCTTTTCCAACCCAATACCTTCAGGTTGTCCAGGGCCGGCCCACTGTTCCTGCGTCGCTGTGAAATTTCATGTTCTCCTTGATCACTTCTAAGTATTCATTGCAGAATCATAGAATCGTGGAATGGTTTGGGTTGGAAGGGACCTTTAGAAGCCCTCTACTCCAACCCCCTGCCATGGGCAGTTCCCACTAGAACAGGTTGCTCACAGTCCCATCCAACCTGGCGTGGAATGTTTCCAGAAGTGGGGCACCTACCACCTCTCTGGGCTGTCTGGGCCGGTGTCTCACCAGCCTCAGCATCAAAAATGTCTTCCTTCTTCCAGTCTAAATCTTCCCTCTTTTAGTTTAAACCCATTACCCCTTGTCCTATTGCAACAGGCCATGCTGAAAAGTCTGTTCTCAATTCCCTTGGGTTGAAGTGTCCAGAACTGGCTTTCCTGGAGATCGTGAGATTTTGTGTTGACCAACTCACCTTTCCTGCACCATGTGCCAGGGTATGGGCAGGTCTTCAGCCTGATGGGACATGAAGTCCCCATGAAGGACTCCTGGGAGAAGGAGCTGGGAGTGAGGAGCAGCTCTGTGCACAGGAGAGATCCCAATGGGGACAAAGTGCTGAGGGTAGCTCTGGGCAGGGTAGTGGGCAGTGCTAGGGTGGTCTGTTCTTGCTACCTGGCTAGGTTGACCACCCCCAGCTGCTGAGGAAGAGGAGCTTAAGGACACCCATGGTGTCAGCTCCTACCTGCATGTGTAGGATCAGTCCTGTTCCTGGCTATCATGTACCCCTTCACAAGCAGACCACTAAAGCACTAACACAATTTTATTTTACATTAACGTAACCCTTGGAGACATCACTTGGGGTCTCCTTTGGTGGTGGCTGCTGAATGTTGGTGGTGGAGCTTGCTTGGGTCCTGGCTGACCTGGCAAGCTCTGAGAGGAGCTGCACGTTTAGAAGGCCCAGTAGGGGAAGATGGGGAGGCCACCAATGGACCCCAAGAGACCTGTGTGTCCCACCAGCCCTCCCCTTGCCCTCGAGCTGCCAGTTGCCCGCTGTTCCCCGGGGAGAGGCAGGTCCCGGCGGCGAAGGTTGGATTTCCTCCACGCCAAATGGCCCACATAACCCCAAAGTGCTTCCCAGCAGCGCTAATGAAGGAGCATGAGCTTAGCCTTGCCGTGGCTCTCCGTACTGGATTAGACCCAAAGTCAGTAAAACTAAAATTACAAACATAAAATAACTACTTACTGGCACAGCATGCATGTTTTCACACATTCCCTTCTATTCCGCGAGCTTTTCTAAAGACAGTAATGTAACAGAATATGCTTGAACATATGGTAGAATTAACAATTGATCCGGCTTCTGAAGGTAATATAAAATTTTATTCTGTGTGCTCGCATGTCTGCGCGGGTCATTCCGTGTCTGTGTGTTTAGGGAAGTCAAGTGCAGCCATTCGGGGCTGGAGTTGTCTTTTTCCAATATAATTTACATGAAGTAATATCTGTGCCCAGCTGACATTAAAATGCCCCCTTTTTTTTTCCTATAGCTTAAACTTCAGAGTAATTTTGCCCTAGGAAATGGGAAACGATGATCGCCTCCTCGTTCTCTTTCTGCCACGATGCGCCATGGGCTCAGCCTCGCCTCTCCCACTGCCTTTCGCTGTGGTTTCAGGAGAGCTTCTAGTCAGCAAAAATAACTCTGCCTTAATTTGCCCTGTTGTGATAAACTAGCCTACTGATTACCTATGATTCCTGCGGTATAATTTTCAGATTACTTGACTCTCCTGGGTTCTGATTGTGGAAAGATGCTTCTGTTTTGGCATGACATCATTTCAGCTCCCAAAGAATCGCAGCCTTAATTAACTGCAGGTATAAATTCTCCGTATTTCTGCTCCTTAGTGTGTGTGCTCCTCCAGATGACAGCACAGCTCCTCAGTGCACAGAACCCTAGATAACCCGGGTCACATTTAGGAAAGACAAAGCAGGGGATACAAACCCAGATGGATAAACGTGAGGGTGTGTGTTAATCGCTGCGGTGAGAGCAGCCTCCCAGAAGCACTGCTTTTTACTAAAGGGGCTGGAACTTCTTTCCTGGCAGAAACTAGCACTCCCAGAACAAAAGGTTGTTGAAAAAAAAAAAGTGTAATATATATATATATATACACTACTGACATAAATCCTAGCAGGAAGCAGTTAGCAAAATAGATGTGTTTGTCCAAAATACAAGTGCTATTTAATAAATAAAAAGAGCAGCTGGGCTGACATTTGCAGCGTTGCAGCAAACAGTGTCACTTTTAACTTATGTTAAACACTCTCACAGAGTTTTTCCTGGCTTCATGTATTACTACTGGCTGAGTAAGAAGGGTTTTAATCCCAAACAGTGTATTTTAACTACTTTCACCATTTAACTTTTTCTTTTTTTTTCCAGAATAAACCCCACTGCATTTAAAAATAATAAGCTGGGTTGATTTAGGTATAATTGCTGTAGGCCTTAAAGAAGGACACAAGTTGGCAACTATTCCCCAAGTCCTTTGTTGTTTCAGAGTTTAGCAGTTAAGAACAACACAAATACATTTTGTTTGTGGTGGGTCACAGGTTCAAAGAGACTTTGGAAAGAATAGACTGGGGATAATTGGGTTATCAGATGCAGACACTGCAGGGAATTGAGCATTATCTCCCGGCGGTGTTAGGACTACTGGGTCACTTCCTTCCCTCCCCAGCTCCCGCTCTGTCAGCCTGACAGAAGCCAGATGACCCAAACGGGCTTTTTACTGGTTACCACCCCAAAGTTCTCCCTTTCTCCATCCTTCAACAGGTTGGTTTTATGAGCCATGGCCATACTAAATAACATCTCGCCTTGCTTTCTCCCCCCATTGATTCAGCAGTCTTTAATTGCTTGGAACACAAGCCAGATCCTTGGATTCAAGTGAGTCTTCCCTTGCCTTCAACTGCTGTTACTCATTTCTATTAGACAACATCTAACTAAGATATTGACTTGCACTTTGACACTGGCACTGCTACTGGGTTTGATTGCCCTGTCAATCTAAAAAAATCTTTGAAACGAGCAGTAAAACATGTAATTGTTTAACTTCATCCCGCTTAAGCTTTTCTGTCCAACACTTGCTGTCATTGTGGGGCTGCGAGAGCAGACTCTGGGGCCGGGGAGAGGGTGTTAATTCATTGTTTGGGATATTCATTCACTGGTTTTGAATATATTTATGGGTGTTTAGCATGTAGCAGAGAGGTTATACCTGCCTGTAGTTATTCCCAGTTAATATTGTTTTACTAAGTTGGTCATATTTTTAAGATGGCCATGAGCTTTCTGCTGCATGACTTGTGCTCCCAGATAGTGTCAGAGCGTTCACTGTTTGCGTCTTCTGAAGAGAAGGGCTCTAACAGCCTGTTTTCTCCCTAATGTGGTGTTGGTCACAGGACACAGCAGTAGTGGGGCTCCTTGAGAAGCTGCCCCAGCCACATGAGAAGAGCTGGAGGTCCCAGGGATCTGCTAACATTAAGTGTCCCCATAAACTCAGGGGGATGACAATGCCACCCCTCTGAGAAGGCTGAAGGAAGGGACCCTTTGCGTTGCCTGCACTAGGCTTGTT
>VZTM01027486.1:30633-40633 GCA_013400555.1 Jacana jacana
CCCCCCCCCATTTAAAGAGGGGAGTAATATAACACTCAAAACCTATTTTCATCTGAGTTCCTGTTTTTTATTCACACTGGTTTCATTACCATGTGTCGTAGGATATTTAAGATCGCTAATGCCATGGAAGTAAAGCCCGAATGTGGCAAATAAGTGCCTCGAAAGCCTCTTTTATTTTTCAAATGAGTTAGACCAACCGGTCCAGAAGTGACAGCATCAGACCTGCAGCATCCTCTGCGACAGAGCAGATCCCTGGTGGGGATCCTGGTGGGGTTCAGGGGAGAAGACAACAGGGGGGAAGCTGAACAAGGGGCTGTGAAACTCCTGTGCAGTGCTTTCTGAAGGAAGTTATGGGAGCATGGAAATGTTCTGAATACTATTATTCCAAGCCTAAGTATACTGCAATTAGAAATCTCAATATTCAATCCAGTGCACAAATCATATTTTGCTTCATTACATGGTTATATGTATCATAAGAAATTACATTGCTGATAGTAGGATAAGGGCAGTAGTGCTGGAGGGGGGAAAGGGCATCTTACCGATGGCTGTTCCTCTTGGTCCTGTTCCTTCAGTGGGGCTGGAGCTGAGCTAAATCTCCATTTATTTATTCCTTGCACTTGTTTTCTTGTGCTTCTTACTCTTTCTTGCATTCATTTTTTTTGCAACTGTATTTCCTCCCTCCTTCCATCCCCTCCTTTCTTAAAGGTTTTAATGCACTTCTAAAAAGCTCTTATAAAGAACCTGCCAACTCCAGGGGCCTCTGCTCCACGTATGGCCCCATCTGACCTTGCCTTCACCCACATTCCCTCATTCTTCATTTCTTCATCTCCCCAGCCTACCTGTGTTTGGTATTTTGCTATCCCTTCTCTTCCTGCACTCCTCATTTTATTGTCTTTGTTCCACTCGACTTTTTAGAACTCTTTTGATTTTATACTGCCACAGTCATCTGAATTCTTTTCAGTTCTGTCCTGGTCAGACATGGCTTTTTTGAGGGATCTTTTCCATCCTTAGTCCTTGGCGATTTGTCTTCTGGGCTGTGCTGACTCCTCTCCTTTATTCCTTCCTGTCCATAAAGCTTCGTTTGGGTTTGGTCCCGGCATCCCCGTTTGGTCTGTGGTCCCTCCTTCACCCAAAGAGCGACAGCTATCACCTTTGAAGTGATTTACAGCTCTGTCTGTCACCTCCTGACTTGTTTTTCTCTGCAGACGTACACCTCAATCTCTCTTTTGAATGCCTCTTTCAGAAGGTTCGCACTAAACTTGAACTAAATGTGAGCAAAAGCTAACATCAGCTTCAAAAGTTTCAGAGATCGCTGATGCCATAGCTGGTCTCTGTCATTCTGTCAGTGGTGGAGCTGCTTTTGAATGCATCACTTTCAAGCCACAGACAAATTCTTCTGCTGTAATGCCACCTTTATTTTTTTTCTTTCATTAAAGGAACAAATGCTTATCCTGGGACTCAGGCTTTCAGCCATCTCCCTTCTCTGTCCTTCCCACCATTTTCCTCTTCTGCCTCTGAAGGCAGTGAGAACCTTCACCTCCCTCTTGTCCCGACCATAGGAGCCATCCCAGGCTCTGCCTTCCCCCTTGTGTTATGCCCCGACGGTTGTCCCTTGCCTCCACAGCCCCGACAGCAGCAGGCTTCACCAGCAAGTGCATGTTTTAAGGGCAGACTCTTGCATTCTGCCCCATGTCCAAGATACGAAAATCCTTTTTCCTGGATGTAAACTCCAGAAAACAGGAATTTGTTCTCTTCTAGTTGTCTCTCCTTAGTCGTATCAGTCTGTTTATAGTGAGATGCAGGTCAATGCCGAAAGGAGGATAAGCCAAGAGAGAACACTGGCTTCCTCATTATTCATTCCTAGGGTGTGCAAGGGTAGAGCTTGATCTGGATGCAGTAGTTCTAGGTACATATTCTAGAGTGTGTGTTTCTGTCTGTGGCCTCTAGAAAAGCAGAAAGAGAGTTGCAAGAGGGACTGCAGAGGAGGGGGACGTCTTGCAGAGCTGCTCCTGAAGGGGAGAGCTGGAGCTCTGCTGTGCTTTCTGCTGACCCTCTCCGGTCCCTGCTGCCCCTTCTCCTCTCCCACCTCCATGAGCTGCTCACCTTGCTCATTGACTCTCCATCGCAGTTCTATTTTTGGACAGTTTATGTCAGACTCCTTCTTCACTGGGAGATTTTTTTCAGAATTCAAACGGTGAAACCCTTGTCCTCACTGAGCCCTCTGGATGGACCATAGAGACGTGGCAGCTGGTGAACAGAGGTGCTGTCCTGTGGTCCTGCAGACAGATCCCAGCACCTGTATGAACCTCAGCCCTCTCCTGCCTTCCGCTGTCACCCCGGGGACGTGCCAGCAGCTCACTGTCAGAGTACCTTCCCAAACCTCTGCGTCTTTCCTTCCTTTCTTTTCTCCTTTTGTCCTTCTGCTGTAACACCCACCCACCTCACCGTGTAGCCACTGCTTCTTTGGCTTCTTTTAGCTGTTTGTTACGGACACTTTCTCATTTGTCACTCTGCCAAGTAAACACCTGTTTACTTCTTTTAATCCCTCGTCAAGAATCAGCTTCTTCACCCTGTGCTAATTTTCCTACCATCACCAGACTTCGTCATTAGCTCCAAAACAGCTACTGGCTGCACATTCAGTTTACTAAACCATGCATCTGGCATGCATATCCCTCCCAGCCACTCTGTAAGTTACCTTTTAATAGCTCTATACGTATCTCTTTTTACTATCTATACAACTATCCCCCTGCAAAAAGTAGAAACTCCCTGTTTTTAAGAGTGCCTTTGACCTCCTGCAGTGAGAATTTCAGGCGTTGAAGAGCAGTGATAGGGCCCGCCTCCACCCGAAATACAATTTTGGGGCAGAAAAAACATATGTAGCAGTTGAAGAATAAATTGCTTGATGCACCACAGGCTGATTTCAACAGCTTACAACAGTTGCAGTGGAGTTCCTTACTTGCTCTACGGGTTTAAACTGGTGGCGCTGTGCTGGTGACTGGCCACCGAAGACTGTAACTGGGGCAGGTCCCCAGGCAGCATCAGTTCTAGTTATTTCTGAATTGCCATTAATCTTATTCTTTTCCTCATTTGCTAATGGGCCTAGTTTCTCCCTCGGCTTTTTCTTTTGAGCATACAAACAATTACATTAAAAGAACGTTCTTAAGGTTGCAAATGTGAGAGTTCAAAAGTAAAGCAAGCAAACAAAAATGCTATAATTAGGGTAAGCCCTGCAAGCTGTGGCTGGACTCGCTGTGCACGGGCATTTAGGATATGGGGTTCAGTTCCATAATCAGAAACAGCATTTCCACCCCCACCCCCCCTCATTCTTACCTCATTCATTATTATCCAGTATTTTTGTCCTCCATTGTTCGGTGTGTGGTCCTCTCATGACTTAGTTACTGAGTGCTATTTGAGTCTTGCCTCAAAAAAGACCCCCCAAAATCTCTCCCTGAGCCACCTCAGGGAGCTCAGCGCTGTTGTGTAAGTCTGCAACGGGAACTCCCTTCTACAGCAGCCTTGTCCATGAAGTATCCCCGCTTTACAAAGGAGACACCGAAGCCCAGAGAAGTTAATAAGGGAGTAGGTAATGTACCTGTAAGTGCCACGTGGGAGATGCCCTGGATCTGATTTTTCACAGCCTGCGTAGCGTGAGGGTCCCTTTGTGTTCATGCACCTTGTACAATCCACATACCTGGGCGTTTCATACGTCCCAACCACAGCCAGTGGTGACCTGAGTTGCAGCAACATGCACAAGTTGTAGCCTGGGGTTGCAAGTCAGGCACGAAAAATTAGGCAGGCAGAATTAATCATCATCTCTTAAACATCTCGGTGTAAGCAGACCTGGCCAGAGTTATCAGCAGGAGGAGGGCTGAAGGGTAGCTAACCGCTGCAGCCATCTTTCCTTCAAGCTCCTGACTTATCCTTTTCCTAATTTTTAACGTTGTCAGGAAGGTATGAGTGGGTTGATTAAAAAGATCTTTAAATACTGATTTATTTCAGCTTTATGAGGAATGGGCTTGTAACGAAAGCACTTTTAGCTCCATAATCTCACAATAGCTGACAGCAGATGGTAAGGGTGTAAATATGGCCCTTCCTGCAACTTTTTATATTCTTAAGGAAACCTAGATGTGGTTTTCCTATGCCCGTGGGACACCCACGGCTTTCAAATGCCTAAATCCACTGCAGAGACCTTCTCAAACTTGGCTGTGGGCTGCTACTAGAGGAAACGATCCCTAAAACTTACCAGGTATTTATTTGTTCACAGCAGAGAGGTGATAAGGCTGGGAACCTTGAGCTCCATCTGAAAGACGGGGCGGGATAGCCCGGTGGGAATGTGTCCCCCCACCCTCACTGCCAGAGAAGCTCTCCCGGCTAATTAATTAGTTTCCTCCCTGGTTGAGGGCCTGTTGGAGAAAAACCTCTCTGACACCTTGTTGTTTAGTCTGAGTATTCAGGAAGGACTACACAGCAGATGGACATCCTTTAAGGAAAAATCAACACTGGAAAATAATTGTTTTCACAAGGCTGGAAAGGGAGATGGGGGCAAATTGAGGCCGGACTTGGGATAATGGATGAAAAGGCCAGGCTGGATGGGGCTTTGAACAACCTGCTCTGGTGGGAGGTGTCCCTGCCCAGGGCAGGGGGTTGGGGCTCAATGATCTTTAAGGTCCCTTCCAGCTCTAACCATTCTGTGACTCTATGATTCTAAAAAGAGCAGAAGGAAGGGAGGGGAGAAGAAGCAAGGCAGGGAGGCAGCAACATTACACTGAGCGAGAGGACCAGCAATGGCGAGCAGATACAAATGGATGGGGAACAAGAAATGATGAATAGGAGTGGTTCCCATCCAAAAGGTCCTGGGCTATCTGCTCTCCCACTCTGCCAAGTACCCCGTTCCAAACAGGAGGTGACACCAAGGTCACACATTGCCAGCAGACAGATAGGAAAATCAGAAAAGAGCACCGGAGGATCTCAAATACTAGGAGGTGACCAGGAAGCCATGAATGCTAAAAAAGACAGAGTAAAAATAAATGCAAGGAAGTTGCTGAAGTTATTAAAAGATAAGATTTATAGGCAAGTTCATTTCAGTGGGTTGGCTGTCCAATCAACTACTGTTGCTAATTGGATTAGTTGCCAAAATAAGCTAAGAATAGAACCTTCCCTTTTCTTATTGTTAATGCTTTCCAGGGAAAAAGCCCTTGCGGACAAAAATTAAATCTTTATTTCTAGCAACATAAAATTATCCTCTATAAAAATGAAGAACCTGAACAGTTGGTTGTGCTTCTTCTGCAGAGCTTATGGTGGCTAAAAGTCTTCTGCAACAGCCGTGTGCTGGGAGATGGAACGTTCTTGTTCTTCTCCAATTCAAGTGGTTTGTGGCAGTTGCTCCCTATTGTTCCCCTTTATTTTCTCATTCTTTCTTGTCCTTTCTCGAAGAATTCCATTGCTGCATTTTTCCACAGTTGACTTACAGCTTTCTGGCAATATAAATACTTCTGACATAATGGAACAGCCCTAGAGAAAGCCTTAGGTAATTTCAGAGTTCCCCTTAATATGGAGAACCCTGAGCATCTTCCCATCATTTTGGTTTTTTCCTTAAGCCAGTACAACTGTCTCCAAACCAGCTCTCTGGGAAGGAAATCAGTTCCTCTTTCCTTCCTTTTAAAAAGTGCATCTAAATAATAAGCTGTAAATAAGTTGTGTGTATAATACAGGCCCTGTATTGTATTCTTCTGCCCTGCAAAACCAACAGACCCACTGAAATGATCAATATAAAGATTTTTGTTATTTACTTTGCAGTATTATTTTGTTCTTTGCATTAATACATCATCTCAAAACAAAAACAAACCCAAAAAGCAGGTAGCCTACTCCTTCTTGTAGCCTGTGTGGGACGAACTTATACATAAGGTACCCAGTGCTGCCTTTAGTTTCCAACTTAAGCAGGTTGTTTCTTGGGAGGATGTATTTCAGCTATTATTAACTCATATCTAAAGGCATGATTAATTAATTGAGGCTCTATCTTTAGGTTTTAGCTTCAGATTTTTATTTTGACAACAAAAAATCCTGTAACTTAGCAGTGGAGATGTTCTGGAGTTTATAGAATTTTGTCACAGGTGAAGGGTGGAGGATGAGACTAAAGCCCTTGATGAAGTTGTACGTGATTGTCCCCAAAGGACAGTAATCTCTGTCTTTGGCTAAAGCTATGGAGAAGGAACAGGGTGATATGGGTTTGACTTCAGAGAAGGAAGTTCTGCCTCCAGTTTGGGCACCTGGGTGCTCGCACCCAATGGCCAAGGGACCAAGTTCACCATAAGGATGAAGAGCAGAGATGAGTACAGTCGATACATAGATTTCATGCATTTTCCATCCATTTATGTCACAGGAAAATACATTTCTCTAGACCCAGAGAGTGGGGAACTTACTTCAAAGGGTAAACAAGTTAGAACAAAGCACCTTTCCAAAGAAGACTCCTTTAAAATGAGGCTGAGACTTAATACTTAATTGTTATTAATGAATAAATAATCTTTGAGGGATTAGTTTGGACCTCTCTGGAAGTCTGGTGTGAAAACCCCATCAAAATGCCATCTATGCAGAAGGGTGGGTGGCGGCGCCCGCCTGGGTGTGCAGCCATCCCGAACCGGTGGCCAGAGCAGCAGCAACAATCCCATCCATCCTGGTGGAGAGGGAGCCCTGGGAAGCTAAGGTTGCAAATTACATCTCATGCCTGTCATCAAACCATTATCAGCTTCTTCACTGCTGAGTCCTGCAGATATCGAGAGACATTTATCCGTCCCAGAAATCCGGCCTCGGATTAGGTGCCAACATTTCCACCTGTTACTTACTCCTCTCTTGAACTTACTCAGCTGTTAAGATGGATCTCGCGTTTTTAATTTGAAATTCTCATTGCTGGGCAACGTGGACATTTAGGGACAATGTAAAATTTCATATCAAACTAATCAACAGGGGAAAACACCGTAAAGATAAATAATTTCTTTTTATTTATTGGACTAAAGGGGTTTTAATTCCTTTAACCTACTTGCAGTTGTCTCAGAATCTCAGAGGCAAGAGGGCAGAGATATTTAGTGCAAAATACTGAGAGTCCAGACTGTACCTAATAGACAGAGATCGTTCTTCAAGCCCAAACTAAAATGTCAATGAGGAAGGACAGTTGATTGTTTGCAGGTGCAGAGTGCAAGAACGTGTCCTGTATCAGTTACCCACCATGGATCCCACCAGATAAAACACCCAGCCCGCTTTTTGCTAAATCTCTGGATGTTCAAGAGTTGCCTAAAGCGGGGAGCAACCATCAGATGTTCTTCCAGCTGTACCTACCATTGGGCTGGAATGTGGGGGTACCTAAAGTTGGGTTTGGATAAAAGGGACCACTCTGAAAATGCTTGTACACGACCCCAAAAGATTGTGAAACCCATCTGAGACACATTTGCAGCTGAATACGATCCAGTTGTGTGGAACAGGGCTTAGTATCAGAAAAGTTTGGGGAGATACCCAGAATGTCATGCAGTTCTACTAATATTAGCTTTAGCAACTCACAATTATAATGACTAATTGGAGCCATCACTCATTGCTATTGAGTTCCCAGGTGAAAACTATGGACCAGAACCTCCATTAGCATAAATTAGCATTGGAAAGTCAATTAAGTTACACTGATTTTACACTAGTTTTACTGTCTTTCATAAGGCTGAGAGAAAAAAAGACCTATCTCTGACTTCAATTAGCCATATTTTTCCCCCCTCCAAAGGAAGTTTCTGTTACATTTCTGAGCAGGTGTCCATAAATATACCCATCTTCAGCGAGACTGTGGCACTGATGCTGTTTTGCCAAGCTTGTTTATCTACTTTCTTGACCATAACCTGTGTCTTCCAAGGTGATTTCTGGGAGCTGGATCGTTGGGTCTCTCCTCAGCATAGGACTTGGAGCAGATAAAAGAGCATTTTCTGTAAAACATCCCTTCCTGGGAACTCAGACCCGTTCCCAGCACATAAATGGAGAAGGGGCTTGGGTTGTTTTGGTTTTTTTTTCTGTCTTCCCTGTGTATCTGCAGGAGGGAGAAAGGGGAGATACGAAAAAGAAGGGGAAAATATGCAGTGTGAATACTTACACTGATTTAAGGCAAAAAGAACGTGATGATTTGCATTACACTTATAAATTAACGTATGAGTGCCTAAAGACAGAGTTTCAAAGCAACAATAGTAACATAAATCTTAATGGAAATCTGGCAGAAATGTACAGGACAAATCTGCAGGCTGATAGATGGGATAAGCAGATCAAGCAGATGACTCTAATTGTTTGACCATAACGTGGGGTTATCGGGGACATTCTAGAGAGTTCCTGAAGAGGAGAGGAGCACGTGCAAAACACCAGCAGTTTTATCAGCCCTCTCATTGAGCAGAACTATAAAACTGAATAACATCAGGTGAACTACATGGCAGTGCAAATAGAAATTAATGGAAGCCTTAGAAGTCCAATAGCTTTGAGAATTTTTGAACCCTACAGTGTGTGAGTATGGGTTTGTCTTTCTTGTTAAAATTTAAAGAGAATAATAACAATTGCAGTGGTAAAGAGCTTGGGGTTTTGGCTTTTCGAGATTGCCTTAGGTCTGCCGAGGCAGATGGGTGTCAGGCTGGCCCTGCACCACTTCATGGCCTGACCCAGAGCAGCAGGGTCTGCTGAAGAGAGCTTGAGGGTGTCTGACGGAACCAGAAATTCCCCGTAGCATCCTTTTCTGTTTGCAGTGGCAGAACAAGTCTGCCCTGGCCCACCAGGAGAGGCTCAAGCCAATTGTTAGGCAGAAGATATCAGCTGAATTTTATTAGTTTTTTCTCATCTGAAACCTGTTTGTATAGGTCAGGTGTTCCCACAGACGTTTCAGTCGTAACGCCAGGATTTCAGATGAGGGGTTGAGAATTTTCCATCACGCTGGGACCAGGGTGGCCATTTGGTTGCACTCTAATCCTACGGGAGAAGGTCCTGCAGGACCACATTCCCACAGAAGGTCATAGGAGCTCACCTGTGGTAGTGCCCAAGGAGTCCTCCTGCACAGCCCTGTGTAGCTTTTCTGGGCTGAGATGTTTCCTCAGAACCGAAGTCCTCTTTGATGTCTTCACCCTTGTTTCAGCCTTCCTGTCTGCCACCAGTTCCTGTAACCATGGCATCTGCTTTGACCTGCATCTTTCTTGCCTGGGAACATCTTCTGCATCCACACTCTGCTCTTTATACCCCACCTATTGCCAGCTGCGTCCCTGCAGCTGCATTACAGCAACCTGGGACCAAAGATGGACATGACCATGTGGCCACCCACAGTCATACACACAGATTCAGGGCCACGTTATTCTGCTCAGTACTTCTGTCTGCTCTCCTACTTGACTTAAGCATCCCCAAAAACTGGCTTTGCTGTCAGTAGGAAAATTTTTGGGCAGATTTCTTAACTCTGTCAGTATGAACTAGGCAATAGATGACTGCAGCAAAATATTAAGGATTAAAGTGTCTTCGTAGGCCTGGCCTCTTGATGGTGTTTGTGTATGTTGTCCCTTCGGTTAAAGCTCCTTCTTCTGCCCGTATCCTCCAGGTATCCCCACTTGACAGGCTGGGCTGATACTGAGTGTCACGGGGAGGAATCCTATCCTCATACTCATTCCCTCTGGTCTTATTTCAACTTAGATACTCTTTTAAGCAGTGCTGCTAAGAGTTTTGGAGGTATGGCGTGTGTGGGAAGGGGGGCTGTAAGCACAGTGGCATCGCAGAGCTCCTCCTCAGAGGAACTGGCATATATTGTCCCCTTGAACACCATGTCCTCAACCACCACCAGCAGGAAGGCAGATCTCGTTGCTAAGATGAATTTTCCAATATGCTTCAGCCAGAATTCTTTTATGACAGAGGAAGACTATTGTGGGCAAAGCTGCCAGGTACATAAACATTGCTCTCCTGGCTCTGAGAGGACAAACTGAGCACATTGACTGGCTTTGGCACGCAAACCTCTCCGGAT
>VZTM01027486.1:47876-55376 GCA_013400555.1 Jacana jacana
ACAGAGTTTTTTTTGCACTTTTACTTAAACAGTGCAGATAGAAAACGAATATATACAGCAGTTTAATTTGATCTATTTATAGTACTGAGAAGGGGCATCATTTTATATTGGATATGCTGTGAAAACTGTGGGAGACAAACATGTTGCAATTTCACAATCTTGTTCTTAATATTATTGAAAGAGAGCTGTTCTTGGCAGTAATAAATTTAACACAAAAATCAAATACAAAACAAATTTATTCTTCCAGAGCTGATACCCCAGTCATTTCTTTCTTGTCTTGCATTAAGCTTTAAAATCAACTGTCACTCCCTATCGATTGCATCTGAATTGTTATCTATATTTCTCAAAAGTACTCTTGACAGTTAATACAGTGTAAATTATAATCTGGGGAAATGCTGCTTGTATTTGGCAGCAAATTGCTTAGATTCTGACTAAAGCTGCTTTTATTTTCCATCCTTTTCTTGAGGCCATCTATTCCAGTAAGGATCATTCAGTCCAAATTATTTTAAATTTACACTCAGCTACTATGTAAATCATATTGTGGAAATCAGGGTAGGAATCAATCCCGAATTCTGCACAAGGGCTGAGCGTAGAGGTATTAAATTAATAAAGAAATGGTGCTGCAAAGCCCTGGAGCGGGGGTAGTTGGGGTTCTGCTTGGTGTTGTGGCTCCTTTGCAAACCAGGTGAAACCATCTGCACTTTTGTGAAAGTGGAGAATTTTAAGGTGTCAAACCCACCCCCTTCCCCCTCCCCAAACCAGCCCAGTCCCCACACGGTCAGGGGCAAAAAGGCAACGGTGGTGGGTTCTGGGGGATGGAGTAGGGCTGAAGAGAAGCGGCCAGAGCCCGTCACTGCAGTCCTGAGAAAGCAGGCCAGTAATTACCTAATGACACCAGTTGAATTTAACTGCTTTTGGGGAAGAAAATAAGTATGCAATGAGAATTAGAGGGAAATCAGGAAAATCAGGAAAGCTCAGCAGGACTGCCCTTCCTGATGATCGTCCCAGGCTCTCCTCCAGGCATTCCAGATCCAGCACCACCAGAACGAGTGTGTGGTTCTGGCTTTGTAATGTCAGAGGAGTTTGTGTCCCGGATCAGTGTTCATCCTGAAACACGGCAAGGACCGACCGGTTCGAACCGCAGAGGCAGAATGAAGTAGCTCCCTGGTTTGGTGTGGGCAGTGCCTCGGTGAGCCAGCTTCAGTGCCACATCTCCAGCTTGGGATTGCTCCTCCTGGGCTGGGTGTCTGAATGAAGGTGTTTTTCAAGGCCTGTCAATATGTACAAATAAAGTGCCAAAGTCAAAGTGATATTTCTCAAAGTAGAGCTTCCCATGGCCCTCCCTGTGGAGACCTGCTTCAAGGTGCACTCTAGTTGTGTTTAATGACTCTCAGTGACGGTGTGAGCAAAGAGTGGTTGGAATGACTTTGTCTTCCAATTATTTGCCCTAATGCATGAGGTGAGGATATAGGGAGCTGGACACGCAAAAGAGCTCCAAGTAGCCCTGGGGATGGCTGGGCTGACACTCAGATTTGTCACCTGCAGAAAGCAGGTGTCTTCTAAGTAGTTCTCACAAGTTAGTGTCACCCATACCACCGATTGTCCAGAAATTGAGAAGAAAACCCCAGAACAACTGCGGTAAAGGTGCCGTGTCTGACGGTGAGTGAAGACTCCTCATTAGTGCCCAGTATGTCCCTTTATTAAAGATGGTGAGTCAGCAAAGTCAGTACTTGCATTTTTGAAGTCCTTCGTTTAGATTTCTCGACTTTTTGTTTAACTTTAAAAAGATTTTCTTCTTAAAAAGGGACAGGGGTAGTCGAAGGTGAGGAGGACCAAATAAATCAGGCTAAATATCCTCCGAAGCTGGAGCTCAACCAACAGGATTAGCATCAAGAAACAAAACTAGATGGTTTATACTCTGGATAACTCATAGTGGGAGAAAAGCCAGTAATGAATTTAAACACTTGAACGTGACTGGTTTGTTTTTGTTCTTTTTTTTTTCTTGGGATTGCTCCTGCCTGGCAGACCCCGGGCTGAGGGCCTTGAGGGCAGGGGATGGCTCCTCTTCAGAGCTTCCCTGCTGAGAGCCAGGCAATATACCTCCTGCCCCGCTCTCCTACCGCCGGCGGCAGCGTCGTGGTGCCAGGAGTCACAGGCAATGAGGGAGAGAAACACAACAGGCTGTGCAAGAAGTAAAATGTATGTTTTTTTCCCCCATTTCTGAGCTCACCTACTCTGGACATATTGCACTGCTCTCTGGAACCCAAATCAGAATTTCCTCGGGACTTGATTTTCTCCTGCTCCTAGCTGACAGTGGTGGAAGCCACTGAGGCTGCTAGTCTCTTATGGCTAAATTATGTGCTCAGAGTTAGCTGGAGTATAGATTTAGTCTTGCCGCTGTTGTGCGGAGTCCATTGTAAGATAATTTGTCCCACTCAATTAGACTAAGTTGTCATGTGAGAAGTGCTGAGCTCCCGCAGCCCGGCGGCACCCAGGGCCAGCGCCTGGGCAAGCACACAGCCCCACGGTGGTACCCAGGGCCAGCGCCTGGGCAAGCACACAGCCCCATGGTGGCACCCAGGGCCTGGGCAAGCACACAGCCCCACGGTGACACCCAGGGCCAGCGCCTGGGCAAGCACACAGCCCCATGGTGGCAGCCAGGGCCAGGGCCTGGGCAAGCATACAGCCCCACGGTGGCACCTAGGGACAGTGCCTGGGCAAGCAGACAGCCCCATGGTGGCACCCAGGGCCTGGGCAAGCACACAGCCCCCTGGCGGGCAGCACCTCCCCAGCCTTCACCCCCCTGCTGGGGTAGGGGCCTTTTGTGAAGGTCTGTTCCTCCCCACGGCGCGTAGGGAAGGTCGGGTGGTTTGCAGGTAAACAGCCTTTCTCTCCTCCAGTTTTAAGAGTGGGAAATTACGCCAAGGAATGTTACGAGGTGAAAAAGTCAAAGGCTGACTGTTTCCTTTTTGGCAGCGTTAGAGTCATCCATTGTAATCTGAATTTTGTCCCCTTTCTAACGCAAGATCTGATAAGGTCTTTAACTGCACGATGACTTCTGGTGTCTGTGACCCCTTCTACCGTTAGTGCCCACTAGGTAGGTTTTTCAGCTGGAGCTGAGTAGTGAAGGAGACTTACCAGCACCTTCTTCTCTTCATTTGCTGCTGAAATTAGGTAATATTTTGTGTCTGAGGTGGGGGAAGGACTGTGTCGCTCCTCCGGCTGGGTCCTGCTGACCCAATGAATTAAGTTTGAAATATGGTTTCTGTGTCTATTTCTGTCACGTATTTTCTGTGTCATCTTGACCAAGTCACGTCCAGTTTTTCAGTGTGGCAGCGTCCTTCTCTCTCCAGTCACTGTTTAACAGTCCCGGGGATTAATTGCAGGGACGCTGAGCGCCTACCCTGCCTCTGCCCTCGGAGGGACCTGGCATGAACACCTATGCTTCCTCAGGGTAACTGGGAGGTGAGACAGCAAAGGTGGAAAATACACAATATAACCTAAATAAGACCACCAGGATTTTCAGTCAGAGCATAGCAGGTCATGTAGGGGTAAGAAAAGCTGAGCTCAGGCCTCCTGTGGCTTGTGCTGGCCCAGGTGAAGCCAGCCCAGAGGTCTCCATGGTGGTGGTCAGTTGGCTCCATGGTGGTGGAGAATGGCACCAGCCCAGCAGAACCTGGCTTCAATCCCTCCCCACTTCACCCTGGCTGCAAACCGGTTGTATGGCGGTAATTTCACCTCCTGGAAGGGCAGCGCTGTTAATTTTGAGCTGCTTAAATGTGATGGGGGAAAACGTCTATAAGGAGGTTGAGGAGACATTGACTTAATAAATTACAAGGTTAGGGAGATGTGCCCTGTGCAAGTCACGGCGCTACATATTTTTCAGGGAATATAAAAAACGTGTGAGGTAATGTTAATCATGGCTCTCCATCCTGTGCACCGAGCAGGACAGCTACTCTACATATGAGGAAGTGATAAAATATAATCATATAATTTAATACTTATAAATCAATACTGTGTGAAGATTGGGCAAGCATTTGTTAACTTGTGGGTAGCTGGCCCAGAGCCCTTCGTTAATGTAAAGTCTTTAATTTGCAGATATACGTTATTGGAAGTAGTAATGAAAAACTTGTATTTATTTTGGGGCATGTACAAATTGATGTGCTATTGCATTTCGAATGAGACTACAAATCAATGATTTTATCCTCTAACCACTGTAATCATAATTTGCCAGTTGTTTAGTTGGAGGGAGTTTTTAAATTAAAAAAAAAAAACACCAACAAAAAACCAAAAAAGATCATAATCATTATACCAACCACGAGACTGATTAATTAATTAGCCCTCACTGAGATATTTAGATGTACCAACTTTCAAAGTGTCCAGTGTGAAGCTAAATTACTTCGCTGTTGTTCTGGCTTGGCATTTATGGTAATTTGTCAAGCCTATATGCGGTAATGGATCGACTCCTATAACGAAGGCTATAATTGCAGCTGTTAGGTGGGCCTTCTTTATCTCAGCCTGTCTGGGTCCCCATTCCTGCATGATTTCTTGCTGTGCCGGAGCCATGTGTGTCTTGTTTTGTTTTAATACATTACTGACCCAGGGTCTCAGGTTACTGGGGTTCCTGTCATACATTTAGTTCCACTCTCATAAAGCATCGGGCGAAAAAAAATGCTGGAACAAGGTAACAATCATTGCTCAATATACTAAGTATAAATGTCAGAGTGTAAAACTTGACTGCAGGAGAACAGTGTAGGGGGAGATAATAATTGAAAGTAGGAGGCTCGGCTGTAACAGCGAGGCTGGGAGTTATAAGGGCTCCTACGGCGTCACGCAATATGTCTGCTACATCTTGTTTGTCCTTAAAAGCTGGGAATCAACCTTCTCTCTACTACATATATTAGGCATGTCTTGTTCTGGTGGCTACAAATGCCCTCCCAGACCTTTACCAGGTCACGTTCTCCACCTTAATGGCAAATCCCAAAGGAGCCACCGCATCCGCACCAGCGTGGTACAGGAGCTGGGCAGAAAATTTAGGGGAGTAAAGTGTTTATTTAGCTGTTTAGTGCTTTTAAACTGCCGTCTTCTTCTGCCATCCTGCCTCCACCCCGACCCGCCACTCGCTCACTTTTAAGTGTCTACGGGTGACAACAGATGTTTTGTAAACTTAGCTTTTAATCTTTGGTAACTTACATAATGGAAGAAGTTAACAGGTTGTTCACTTAATAGGGATCATTTATACAGGGTTTTTTAAAATAACTTGCTGGAAGGGGGAAAAACCACTCTTGGCTAATATGAAGCATATTTTGCATTTATTAGGGGAAAAAATTTTTCAGGTAGGAGGTGAGGAGACAATTTGGGAATTTTCGTTAGCTGAAAAACTGCATATTAAACATGAATTGTGATTTTCCATCTGGCCCTACTGGTTAGGAAGCTGCAGTTGGGCATGATCTTCACTGTCAATCAACAGTCCCCAACTGCGAGACGCAAACCTCATGACGAAGCCCACCCCAACTCATTAAACCAAAGCAAACTGTATGAAGTGCGCCGCTGTGTGATTTTAATATTTGGTGCATGTGACAGGATCATTTTAGTGATTTGCAGGATTTATCTCCTCTTAAAAGTACTGCCTAAGGCTACTCTAATTGGTAGGAAAGCAAATTCCCCCTTCTCCTCCTGTCACTCTTTGTTTTATTTACTGAGAACTGCCGAAACCTATTTACACAATAATGAGGATAAATCACCGTGATGCTTTCAACACAAAGAGAAATGTTGCGTGAGTTGAAAGCTGTACAATTAAAACGAAATTCAAAATATTTCTGAAGTAGTGTCTACAGTTAGTGATAGTGAAATAAAATTAAGACAGATGATAGGAGCCAACATTGCAACTCGTGCAGACAGACAGCTAAAATCAAGATTCTCCAGGCATCTTTTATGACGGACAATTTCATTCAAGATTGCAATTAAGCAAATGTATGTAAGTTGCTGACAATAGCCCAGATGTTCCCCCTAGATGTGTATGCAGCTCTTTGATTTTTCCCATGGACAGGGAGCTCAGCTACTTCCCCCACACTTGTCTTCTCCACAAGGCGCCCGCTGGGAACCTCTCCACCTGCGGGTCAGGGTGGAGATGCTCCAGGCAGGAAGGATGCTGCTCTGTGCGGGTGTGAGGTTGCACCTCGTTCACTCTTGCATCCTGGAGATGTTACTTGAAAAGGAGACGGCAGCTTCAAGCTGAGACCAGCCCAGGCCAGGCTTCAAGCTGAACGCTGAGAACCCAGCATCTGAAGCTGGTGGCCACCGTGCTCCTGCAGATCTCAGCAGGTCCATGGCCTAGTGCTGACTAAGACTTTCCAGCTTGATTTATCCAAGATAAATCAAGGTTTTATCAAGATTTCCCTTGACTGGCTTTCACGGGGGAGAACAAACTGCTGGGGTTGTTGCAATGGAGTGGATGATGGGCTCTTGCTCCTGGGGACTGATTCTGTGCTTCTTCCTTGAAGACTCCCACTGAAACAACCCGCCTCAAACTGGGCTGCTCAGCACCTGGTGCATTTCATAAAGAAATGGAGCAATCTTCAAGTGCTTACTTACAAACCTCACGTATCGCTATCATGAGATGTTTTATACGTGTTTTGATAAACAGTAATTAAAAATCAAATTAAGATAGGCGCCGTTGAGAGATCTTTGCTCTTCCCTAATTTTCAATCCATACTATAACAACCAGATAGCAGAACAAAACCAAGCTGTATTTACCAGGACAACTGACACCAACAAACCCTCCCCACACAGCGCACACTCTGTCTGTGCTTTAATTTGCCCTGGCACAGGGTGCCAGGCCTCAAACCAGACCTACCTTTGGAAAACCTACCAAGAAAACACCATCAGCACCGAGAAGAAAGAAAAAAATCACATCTTTGGAGAACAGCCTTTCTTTTTCTGAAGGACACACGAGGAGGTTAGCGATGGTCTGTGGGAATGGTAGAGGTGGCAAAGCAGCAGGACAATGGCCAATGGCTCTGTCAAAATGGTACTGTTTACTGGTGGCACCAAGAAATGGCCACGTTGGGCACTGCTCCACTTGCACCCACAGCTATAGCCAAGGCCCCAGCAGAGAACAGATATCTTCTTTGCTGTTAAGTGCAACGAAGATCCCAGTAAGTGTAATAATGAATAATTAAAGTTGTATCTCTTATTGGAACACGGGTTTCACGTTATCTGTAAATGGACCTTCGTTTTCACCAAAATGAATTGGAAATAAAGTCTTTTCACAGGGTATTTTTCACAGATGTTGCAATAAAATACTTAAATAACCCTACAAAATTGCAACATCAAAGTAAAACTTTATAAAATATTAAGGTCTATAATGACCTTTTGCAAAAACATGTGCAAATCCATCGATACCAGTGGAGTTACTTTTATTTATGTTGTCAGGTGTTCATTACATCCAGCTAGAATTTGACTAACTGGCTCTTTGGTTCAGATACTGCAATTAGTGAT
>VZTM01027486.1:78092-85592 GCA_013400555.1 Jacana jacana
CGGGGATGGCAGATGGGCGTTGAGAGGCACCGCAAGCTAAGTGTATAGGTGAGGTGAGTCAATAAAAGATGTAAATTTTATCTTAAAATAGTGAAGTCTTGTGGTAGGCAATACATTTTAATTAAGGTGGTAGCAGTCCCCTCTCTGGCAGCCTGAAAAAATCAGGGCAAAGAAGCATCACAAAGGCTGCATTTTTCCCTGAACCGGTATTTTAGGAAGAGCTCGGTGTGTCTGGGAATGCTGCTCTGCAAGGCTGTATTTATTAGAGAGGACTTCCATTTGTGTGTGCAATACAAAATATAACGGAGTGGCAAATCGAGAAAGGCTTGTGTTTGCATTCTGCTGGAAGTCCCAAAGTTTGAGAGATGACCCAGCCGAGCTCTGGCTTCTTGCTGTGTCAGAGAGATCTTGCCTCAGGAACGCAGGTCTCTCAGGGAAGGTGTCTGGCCATGTTCCTCTGCCGTCAGGAGGGGTTTGTAGTGCCCATGGTCCTTGTTGGTCAGCCCAGAGGAATGATTGAGTCAGTTTTTTTCTCCTAGCAAGATCTGAGAGATGCCCTGCACGATTAGAATGTGGTTTTTAATGTCCCTTGGCTTCCTCCAAAAACCTTGTCTTGATGCCACCTGGACTCTCCGTGAACTCTCTGAAAACACAGATTAAACCATAAAATGCAGTATCTCAGAATCCAGGGATGTAGCAGAGCTGAAATACAGGTGCTGCTTGTGTGCACCCCAGCTTTGGGGCTTTGGTATTTAGCCCAGTACCAAGATCATCCTAGTAAACCTGGAGACGTCTAATTCCACCAAGCCTCGGTCCTTTTCACCAAATAATTGAATAAATATCAGTTCCAGTTGACGTTTAGTGAAAGGGTGCTTAATGGCCCTTTTTTTTTTGACAGCATGTGAGCTCTCTGTATAGAAACAATTCATCAGGAGTGCTTCACGTTGAAAATAATCCACCAGGAGCAATACTTAGCATTCCTAGTGCACAATTCATTGGAGAATTTCCGAGCAATTTACAAACATTAGCTCAATAAGCCTCACAACACCCATTTGAGATCAGAAAAAAAGACAGATAAGATGCGCCTCTTCAGCCTGGCTGCGGCACTGAGGAGCTGTGAAGCTGGAGGCTCTCCCAGCTCCTGACTGGTGCTGGCACCAGTGCCTGTTAGGCCCGTACTTGTGTGGGCATCAGCTAGTCCTTGCACACCATCATGGTCTGTGCGGTGGAAGGTGTGCAGGAAAGCATAGGGGTGTGACAGAAATGCTGTTATGTTTAGCCTGTACTCAGATGACCTTCAAAAAAAACCCTCCCCAAATCAAGGCAGATAAAATTAGGGTGAGGTTGTGGCTAACGAAGGTGCAGTTTCATGGAGTTGCTGATAGTGTCCCTGCAACAGTGTCCAGAGAACCTGAATTCAGGTGAACATCTGAGCTGGGAGATCCAGAACCACTGGGTAAACCCACCTCTCTTCCAGCTTGACACCAAAACCCCTGTACAGATGTGGAGAGAGGAAGTTGTAAAGAAACACACGTTCGGCTGAACTGATGGCATCAATTTATTCGGGCACAGTTTGAGTAAACCCAGTGATTTCCCTCCTTGCCTCTCTGATAGGAGAGATGGCTCCCTCAGCATTAGCATCCCGTATCAATATTAGGGTCCAGCTCAAGGCTAAACTGAAAAAGAAGGGCTGTGGTTAAAAGCACCAGTTTGTGATATGGGGATACTCCCATAACGCTCCTGTCTGGCCCCAGAAAGCTCTGCAGGAGTGAGCACAATGTGGCTCAACTGTCTATTGGCTGAGGTTGGGCTGTGTTTGGTGCTGAAGAAGGGAAGAGTCGCCTGAACTTACCTCCTGCCAGGAGTGCTGCTGGCACATGGAAACCTCTGTCAAGTGTATACAGCAAGAATAGTCACAGCCACGTATAAAGACTGACATGAATAAATAATAGTTGTCATTATTATTTCAGTTTGAGGGTGGTGAGAGCCTGGCCCAGGTTGCCCAGAGAAGCTGTGGCTGCCCCATCCCTGGAGAGGTTCAAGGCCAGGTTGGAGGGGGCTTGAAGCAACCTGGTCTGGCGGGAGGTGTCCCTGCCCAGGGCAGGGGGTGGCACTGGGAGGTCTTTAAGGTCTCTTCCAACTCATACCACTCTATAATATTCTAAATGTAAAAACTCCTTTTAACCTCACTGTCCAGCATGTATGAAGTTGCTGGGCTGGTGCATCTGAGAAACTCTGGGTGACTAGAAATTCCTGAGCCTTGCCTGTCATTGGCTGTTGCTTATTAGCCAAAAAACAAATATAGAACATTTTTTTTTTTTTAATTAGGAAATGGGAAAACATAGCTACCTACAGAAAAGAGGAGGAGTAAGGCTGTGAATATCCTCCTGCACAAGGGTGGGATGTTGAGGATGCCCCCGTCTTCCATAGCCTGGAGGGTGGAGACATCCCATATGTGCTCATTCCACAGCAGGTGCAGGAGGACAGCACAGGGGAGTTTGCACCTTTCCCAGCAAGAGTGGTCAGAGCCTGGAATGGGCTGCCCAGGGAGGTGATTGAGTTGCCATCCCTGAATGCGTTTAAGGATCCAGTAGATGTGGTGTTGAGGGATCTGGTGTAGGGGAGAACTTTGTAGAGTGGGGCTGATGGTTGGACTCAGTGATCCCAAGGGTCTCTGCCAGCCTGAATGATTCTATGAGTCTATGATTCTAAATAATTGCTGGTCGCGGCTCAGCAAAAATAAGTTGGATTTCCATCCTCCTGGTAACTCACAGTTAAAGGCTGGCAAAGGTTGTAGAGGTTGTAAGACAGGGCCTAATTTGCCGTGTTCCTTTCCTTTCAAAAACAATGAGGGAACTGGGGCCTTGCCGGTGGGCAGATCCCGCCTGGATCTCCCTGGAGTCAGCAGGAGTTGGATCCAGTCCCTTTGAATAGCGAGAGTTTCCAAACCGGAGGCGACGCCAAGTGTTTTTCAGAAGATTGATCATTCATTACCTTGGAATGTTTCAATGTAGAGGTCATTACTGCTCATATAAGTTGTGAAGAAATAAAACATATTAAAAAAATAAAGACAAATTCTCATCTGGTGTAAGTCATTGCCTTTGAAGTCAGTGAGTCATTGAAATCAACTTTCCCACACCGAGCTAAGGATATGGCCTGGAGTCAATACATTTGTAGTTGTTGAAAAATTAAAAATATAAATTTGCCTTTCCCTGGCAATAATGTTCTGTTTACAACAGAGATCTTATGCTTTAACATAAGTTCATTAACTAATAGGAAAGTAATATTTCACTACCAGTATTCTTTTGGGTATAACTATTTATGATTAAATTTTATTAAACTTTTTTAAAATTGGATTTACATTTTGATGAATCTAATAGATTTCAATTTTGTATTTTTATAGATTCTTTCTAAAGTTTTTCCTCAAGTGCAATCAGAACTGTTTGAAGAATGCAGGCAACCCGCGAGACATGCGAAGATTCCAGGTACAGACCCCTCTTAAGGAATAAACCACATATAAAAGACTTACTCTCATCCTCATCTTGAGCCTTTTTTAAATGAAAAAGCAGCATTAGTGCTTCTATTTAGTGCAGCTCCAATGCCGAGTGTCTTTAACAAAACCACTTTGGGTATTTCACATTTCCCCTACGGGTTTGAATGCTGGTTGTCGGGTCTCACCGAGTTCTGCCGGGGACTGGAATGGATCAGGGCTGAAGAAAGCCAGTCTGTCTCCCAGAAAGTGTTTCCCCCGTTTTCCCCCGTGCTAACCCTTGTGCTGTGGCGTGGCGTGTGCTCCCGCCTGCAGAGGTTGTCCACACGTACCCCGAGTTTCTGACTCTTACTAATAGCTGTGACAGTGGGGTGCTGGGGAGTTTGGGTCTCACACGAGGGGTTTTTCAGGTTCACAACTCGTAAATCCAGCAGTGGTGGTCCAACCCACGTATCTTTTTATTCCAGTTGTGTTAGAAAATGTTTAATACTTCACTTTCTCCTTACAGCTTTTGAAATACCCTGTGGTGAATCATAGCACTACAGAGAGACAGCTGACGGGACAGACAAATGGTTTTCCTCCCTGTTTGGGGTCACTTGAAATACTTGTTAGGAAATATATGCTTCTTATTTCAAAATATTTCACAATGATTCGTATTTGAGGCTAATAATAAACAAGTGTTGAGATGTGTCCTGGTTTGAGGTAAAACAAACCAATTTTCTAAACTCCTGGATCTCTTTAATCCCTTCCTCTCCTCTCTTTTCCTTAGGGGGGGAGGGAAGGGTCATCCTCTGTCCCATTGGTCAAAACCACGACAATGTTCAAAACTTTTGCGTTTTTGAGAAGAGTAACTCGTGGTTCAGGTTGTTCTAAGGAGAACACGTGACAGCTGTCTCCATACACAGCCATCCAACCGGCGAAGCCAGCAGCCTTGAGCCAGCCCACAGAAAAGATCTGTAGCTAGAAAAAAAATGTATTTCCTCAAAACAATGGAGCCAAGCCTCCATTTTTCATGCATCTCGGCTTCACGTGGCATTGGTGATATTGATCCATATGAACAGAACAGAAGGTCAAACCTGGAATGAGTGGAAATGTCCTCTTTGTCTCACCGATGACTAAATGAAGCATCAGTCATGAGTGATCTTGTGGTTGACAATGGAGCCAGTAGGCACTGGAAAGACTTCCCGGGGTCTCCTTAGCTAATCTCCCTGCCTCTCGGAAGGTTTAACTGGACTTAACAGTATGTCAGATCTCGAACAGTATTTTTAACTGGTTTCACTGCCTCAGCACCTTTCTTTAGGTGCACTGCAGGAATAAGCCTCTGTAACAAAGCATAGCGTGTCTACTTTCTTTTGCTGAACTACGGTGTTTTCCCTTGGTGACTGACCTATATATACATGACAGAACAAAAATAGTTGTCATTTTTATACGCACCTTTCTCTGCCTTTTTAACATACCGTGTTCTAGGAGCCAAACCCAGAAATCTCTGCTGAGTCTTTGCTTGTGTGTTTTGCAATGTTTCCTAAAGCCTGCGAAACCTCATTAAAAGTGAAATGAGATAGGCCAGCGGCCGAGGTGAGTGTGCACCCTCAGCAGCTCCCCGAGGTGGAGGCTGACAAGAGGGGAGGCGTCCACTTCTGGGAGGAGAAAGGTAGGGGAGCGGAGCAGCCTGGCAGAGAGCTGCCCTGGGGCTGTTCCAAAGGGTACTGCAGATGGCCGGCTCCCAGGAGCAGGGATGCACAGCAAAGGTGCTGTGATAGCTGAAAGCTAATTACGGGGCCGTGAATAAGAAACGGGATCAGAGGTGATCCAAAACATAGAAGCAGACAAGAATCTCCTTCTGACGCCTGGGAGCAGCTCTGTGCGTGAGGAGGCGATGGTTTTACCCCTTCGATTTTGGCTCGTTAAGCGTTTGGGTACAGGAGCTGGTGCGAAGACCCTGGGCATGGTTTTTGTTATACCCCAAGGTGAAATAAATAGAAGATGAAAGGTGAAACGTGTGCTGGCTGTTGCCACCGTCACCAGCAGGGTTGGTAAGGCCTAACTTACCATCGACTTTAAGGACTCTACTAACATTAAACCCCAAAGAGAACGCCGCCGTGATTGCTTTGCTTGGAAACCCCGGATCCGGCGCCGCAGGGCCCGTGCTGGAGTACTCACATGAGAAGTGAATGTCCCTCTGGGATAACGGCGATCGACCCGCGAAGCTGCGCTCTGCTCAAACCCAGGCGCATCTCAGGGTTTCCTCTTTGGCTCGTGTTCGTGCGATATCGTTTCCGGAAGGAGTTTCACAACCCCATTGTGTAGGTGTTTTTATGGGGAAGGTTGTGCTTTTTGCATATGTTCCTTTTCCATTTTCTACTGAGCAGCAGCTGGAAGCCAAAGAAGGCCCTATCCATCATCTCTTCTATGGCCGGACTCTGAACCTGGACACAAGAATAGGAGCCTTTCACTCAAAAATAAAGGAGGAAATTCCATTGACATACCAGGGTCAATCACCATCCAAATGAACTTGAGAAGGGATACTTTTCATGGATTGAAAACACTTTCACTATTCATATTCAACTCGGGTCTTTTCAGATGCAAAAAAGTTCATTATCAGACATTAAATGTAATTGTAAAACTGACCTGGAGATCATTTACTGAAGAAAAAATGGGGAGTTACGATGGTTCCTGATTTATTAAGCTTTTTTTATTTGGAATCCTCACAACCCTTCATTTGAAGACAGTCTCAAGTGAACAAATTTTAATTAGATAAACTATCTAATCAATATATCAACAGATCAATCAAAACAGCAGCTTTTAAAATGAGTGGCTAGAGGGGTGTTTCTGAAACTAATGGCTAGAAGAATATTTCCCTGAATTGAATTCATTTGTTAGCATAATAGGAGATTAAACTCTAATTAGTGTAGCAGGTTCTGAAGAGAAACAATTGTGAGTTAAAAATCACCAGTGTTCACCACATAAACACAGATGTGTTCCGAGTTGTCATTCACTCCTTAAAGCCAAAAAGGAAGGGGCTCTGGTGTTGTCTGGCCTGAAAAGCAGCTGCTGTAGATTCCGTATCCACCTTTGAGAAAACAGGCAGGGCTTGGTGGTTTGGGTTGGTTGTGTTTTGTTTTGTCTGGGTTGGGTGTTTTTTGTTTCTGTTGTAAAAATTTGGATTTGTTTTTTTTCCTGTTTGTTTTCTTTTGCAGGTTGTTGTATCAACAACAGTCAATGTGGATGGCCACGTGCTGGCTGTCTCAGACAACATGTTTGTACACAACAATTCCAAACACGGGAGGCGGGCTCGCCGCCTTGACCCCTCAGAAGGTACGGCCCCTTCTTATCTGGAAAATGGTAGGCACACATTTACATGTCTTTTTTTTTATTTGCAATGCTTTTTTTTTTTTTTTCCTTTTTCTTTTTCTTTTTCTTTTTTTTTTTCTTTTTTTTTGTAGAAATACTTTGTGTTGAAACACCACTACGTTTTACTTCCTTTATATAATTTCTTCTCTCATCCATTAAAACAGCCCATTAGTATTTCTCAGCCCTTGTCAACCAGAATACGGGTCGCTCCTGAATTTGCTTCTGACTTCTTTATTTAACACCTACAGTTTTGCAGTCACAACCAATTTTTCATCTTTCTCTATTTTATTTTTTCAGTCTTGTTTTGCTTGCAGCTTTTTCTTGCTATTTAATTTGACTTGATTTTATTTTGGCTTGTCATATTCCTTGATCCAGAGGTACAGTCTCAGGTTATGTATGCAAGTTTAAGTGGATGGTAAAAACATGACCGAATCTGTAAAGAATTTACTGTGAGGTCAATTTCCTGTGGCTGGGCCTTACTGCAGATTACGGCAGGAGGGGGTTTGTATGAGAAAAACAGCATAAAACGTTTTTCTTCAGACTGGCTCAATGTGATTGACTTCTTGCTTGAACTGCTAAAAGAAGATAGTCTGAGATGAAGAGGAGAATGGAAAGTGTCTCTGAAAATCCAGAATTGTGAAATGCTATCTTTCTGGAGC
>VZTM01027486.1:90592-95592 GCA_013400555.1 Jacana jacana
AAATGAAGTTTTGAACCAAAAGGCAAAGTTCGCGGATGAAAAAACCCAACCCAATTAGCTGCTTATGAGGAATCGAAATTCAGAGCATTTGCTCTTCCATCTCCCTCAACAACCTTTTGATTGACTCTGCTTAGATCTGTACAGCAAAGCAGATAAATCGACATGCCACATGCATGCGATGCTTAATCATTTGTAATAGCCATATTTGCCCTGACATATAATTTGCTATATCAAGCCAGTTTTTCCTTGCTCACCGGTGTTCTGCTGCTTGGCCTTTGCTTTATAAAACATTTAATAGTTTGCTTTAAATACATCAACATGCTGATATATGATTGCCCTTTGTACGCCTCCTCGAGAAATCATGCACTTTCCTCCTGTTGTGCTTTGCATGGTTTGTCATTGGTGAAGAGATCTCGTGTCGGGAAAGAAGGGGTATTAAGGTCTTGATTTTCTGTCTTGTACAAGCAGCTACTCCGTGCATAAAGGCCATCAGTCCTAGTGAAGGCTGGACTACTGGTGGGGCTACTGTCATCATAATCGGAGACAACTTCTTTGATGGCTTACAAGTCGTATTTGGAACTATGTTGGTCTGGAGTGAGGTAAGCTATCTAAATTGGTGGGCTTTGAACTGTAACATTTTTCCATGAATGATTTTAACAAGCTGTCAATAGGCTATTGACACGAGGTATCATGAGATTTTGTTTCACGGTGCCTTTTTAGCCAAGAATTCACATGTGACAATTGACTACACGGAGAGAAACGTACTTGAGGCACATCATGGCCCTCTAGTGGAAGACTTGCTGTAGGAGGTCTCCCAGTACAATTGGACAATTAGTGTTAAAATTACTAGAAGTAGCCTTAAGGAGACATATGGAGGCAATTTTCATATGAATGATGCCCTGTGGCCTTTCCTGCAAACGAAAACCGAGGATCATTTACAGAGCTTTCTCTTAAAAAAACCTTGTAGAACCCATGTCTTTGGAGGTGACAGCAAGAAGGGAGAGTTTTGAGACAACGAATACAGTTGAAAGTCATTCTTGTAATTATGTAAACTGGCTGGCATCACTCTTATCAGTGCCTTATCTCGATTTAAGGTATGCTTTTCTGTGTGATTTCTCTAGCTGATAACGCCCCACGCCATCAGAGTCCAAACACCACCACGGCACATTCCAGGAGTTGTTGAAGTAACTCTCTCCTACAAATCCAAACAGTTCTGCAAAGGTGCTCCCGGCCGATTCGTCTACACTGGTAAGTGACCAGCTCCTTCACTCCTTTTGGGATAATAATTCCCATCTTTTAATGACACACAGGCTGCGTAAGGTGGCAACGTTACAGTGCTGTTAAAAAAATAGGATGTGCCTTGTGGGACGTTGTGGTAGCTGGACCTCAAAATACCTGTTGGTACAGGCAGCCAGAAGCTCTGGTGCCTGTCCAAGCCTCTTGGGTCTCAAACATGTCTCGATGCCTCATGAGATCAACCTCTCTCACATGATGCCAGTTACTTCCTCTTTTAATTTTGGCCAGAAATGGAGCAACAATGGTATTTCCTACCCTGCTCCAGCCAGAAAAAGGAGTTAATAAGTATTTAGTGATGAAAAATAATTTTCAGACTATCTATCCAAACTTCATGAACTTCCCTAAAGGTTCAGTTGAAGTTTTAGGCACTGGTTCAAGTAGCTGTTGTTGGGTCCAAATAACTTTATCCAACCTTATTCACAACCTGGCTCTAAAAATTCTTTCAGACGTGCAACTTGGGTTATAAACTCACAAGCCTGGGAATGATTTATTTGTGCCAATTCTTTTAAATACATTTGATTTTAATTTACAAGTGCACAAGAAAAAGTCGGAACTTTGTGGTTTCCAGTGGTTTTAATATGAAAATTCTTACTTCGGGATGAAGTATTGCTGGCTTTCTATCTAAAGTGTGTATTACAGTTCTTCTGGCATTTAACAGTGAATTTAACTGAGGTGCTGGGAGGAAAAGGGGAGAAATGGCAATTTAAATTACTGTACTTTTGGATGAGGATTCTAGGTAATAAATTTGATCTGATGAATCAATCTCTCTTTTGAAAACAAAGAGCCTTTAACTGTTTACTCGACAGACTGCAGGGATTCGGGGAGAGTTCTTGCTGCTTATTGGGTAGATAATGCAGATTGCAGATGATGTGCAGATGATGTGCATTTTGATGAATATTTTCCCACTAGACTGCAACTGTTTCTATCTATTAATTTAGATCTAGTGGGAAAAGTGTGTTCCTGGGTAGTTTTAAGCTAGGAGTTTTTAAACAGTTAACGCACCGAGGCCATGTTTTTCTGTCTGCCTAAGATTTGTCGTGGAAATGAACTTTTAAGGGAAGGTGGCATTGGAGATGCCCATCTTCCATCTGTCCCCAAAGAAATCACAGCCTGAGCAAAACCGGTGCCCGCGCTCACACCTGGGGCCCTCGCTCCTGGCTGGAGAGGGAGAGATTGTTCATGTTTTCTGGATCTTTCCGGTTGGGTCGCTACCAGAGCTACCAAAGGGGATGGTGGTGGCTTTGGTGCTGATGATGTATCTGGAAAGTGGGCGTTGCCTCATTGTCTTCTGCAAAAGGTGGTCACCGCAGGTGGGGTTACAGCCTTCACAGTGCTGGTATGAACACAGCCCCTGCAAGGCTTCAGTCCTGGCAAGGATGGCTCCTGAGCTCAGACAAGTGTTCAGTGAAATAAAAAATGAATGAATTGGAAGGCTCAGCCTCGAGTTCCAGCTTTCTTAGCTGGTGTGAGCTGGTGTTGTTCCATCGCACACAGGGAAGCGCTGCAGATTTGAACCAGATGAGGGGCTGGCTCTGGCTGCACGGCCCTGGAATTTGGAGTCGCTTTACAGGCATGCCTTAAACTGATTTCTTAGGTGCACATTTTGCAGATTGGGGAAATTTATGCTGTTTTGAACTTCCTTCTAATGTGTAAATGCAAATATGTATGAAACTGTAAGGAAAAGCCATTTGTTTCTTCTTTCCTGGGGTCGTCTTTTGTCTTCATTGCTCGGTAAAGATGTTCAAAAGAATCGTGGGAACGTCAGGAGCTTCTCCCGCTGGAATTAAATTGTAATAAAGTTGCATTGCTAACAACACTTTAATGGGAATATGTATTTAAAACACCTTTTGAGGGAGACAAAAGCCTGTGTACCCCAGCAATAGGCAAATAAAAAAGATAAAGCCAGCGCCTGCCTGACGGAGGAACCTCTGCCTGCTTGGCTTTATCCAGAAGCGATAGGGTGACTGAGATAGTCTTTGGAAATTAGAGCTGCCATTGAGAGCGAAGCCAAGGCTCACTGTATTTCAGAAAACGAAAATGATGTAGCCCTGGAGGAGGGAGGGGCTGGATCCCCAGGGCATCTGTTTCCCATCAGTGTCCCACCATGCTTGCAGTCTGGCTTGGCACTCTAACATTTAACCTTCCCGGCAGGAGGTAGACCATAGGGCAACAAGGCTGCAGAATAATGAAACAAGAGTGTAGTGTGGTGCACAAAGCCTTTGTGAGCCGAGAAGTTGAAGACATTAAACGATCAGGGTGCGGAGATATGAAAGTTCCAGATTTTTCTGAAAAGCCCCCATTAGTCTCACGCCGGAGGAGGAGCGCGCTGTCTCTCAGCAGGCGGAGGCAGGGCCTTTCCCCATCTATCCCTGCCTTTTTGCCCGCTGCTTTCAACTATTATAAAGATACAATTACCTTGGGAGACTGTGGCAGTTCAGTTGATTAGCACGGTGAATTAAAAGAATGAGTCACAAATGACATGTCCAGCTCTTCTCTACTAGTCCTTTGTATTCCCAGTGTACCTCACCCCTGTTGTAAGAAGGTCAAAAATTAGAGAGAGATAACAATTTTCAAGCAGCTAGCACTTAGGAGCAGAATTAACAATCATTCTGTATGTAATTGCCAGTTAATAGTAAATTGCCTTCTAGACTGTAAAATGCAATATAAACTGGTGGGCACCTAAAATTAAATTAATGAGGTATTTGCTGCATTTAAAAGTGAATAGTGCAAATTAATAACTGGGTACAATACTTGTCTTAATACATACGGAACAGTGTGGTTGTTTACTTGCTTCGTACTGATTTTAAAAGCCCTACCTGAAAAATTCTCTATCCCTGCGAGAAAATCGAGTGGTTCCTGCAGGTTCTAGCCATCATTCTGCTGCTGAAGTCTTCCAGGTTTCCAAATTAAATATCGGAGATTATTTTTTAATTAGAATATAAGCACTGGGGTGTTATTCCATCACGGCCAATTGTGATGTGTGTGCTTCTAACTGGCAGATAAAATTGCACCTTCACAGGGGTACCTGGGGCTGGGTGGGTTTGCCCTCAGCCGAGCAGCAGTGCTGGACCTACAGTGTGCTGGTGCCACCGCCTCGCTCTTCTCTCGAAGCGCGTATTTTGCATAATGATTTCCTGGCAAATAAAGGAGGGCTCCTCCGGCCCGGGGTTCGCTCAGGTAGTTTCACAGGGTGCTGCTTGGCTCTGGGACCTTCACCCGCGTGTTCCTGGTGCACACCCCGGTTTTGACATCTTCTTTTGCCAAATGAAAGCCCCGGCTGTCGGGGGACGGGCGGTCGCTCCCAGCAGACCGTGCCCAGTGCTGCAGGAGGGTGTTGGCACTGGGTTGCCAACACGGTCCCGAGCAGAGGTGGAGAAAGCCTCCATCGACATGAATGTCGGATACATGGACCCATTCCCAGGCCTGCGAGGCGTTTGCTAGATGCAAACATAAAAACGATTATTTTTTGCAACAAAAGCCTGGCATTCAATTTTAGGCGAAGGAAAGCACCGCTCAGCCAGCAACCGCCCGGGGTTTGTGTTCCTCCTGATAGAGCGCTTCTGCTGAGGGAGTGGGGCCGGGCTGTGGGGCTGGCACAGCCCCAAGGGGGGGAAGCCCTCTTTTACTCACAACATTGTCCAGATTTTTGGGTTTGGCTGGGTTTTTGCCTCGGCAGGGAGACCTCCGCCTTGGCTGGCTTCCCT
>VZTM01027486.1:98092-100592 GCA_013400555.1 Jacana jacana
TGTTCTTTATGTTTCAAAACAATTGGTAAGACATTGTCCATTACGGAGCTTTGTAACAAAAGCCAGTGTTTCTAAAAGCCTGTGGAAGGCAGGTATTTCCACAGGAGTTGTTAGTCTGGCTGTTATTCACAGGCTGAATATAAATTACCGTAGATGACTATTGATTTTTAAACACACAAACTTTCACTGAAACCACGCAAAGTTGGAGGATGAGCAGAGCCCCGTGGTAGACCTGGTGTTCCTCGCCCATTGGGTGTTTGCTGGTGGCTGGGCTGATGCTGGGCCCCGGCGTGGGCTGAGGCTCTGGGACAGGACCTGCTCCTGGAGGTGGACATCCATCCAGTGGCCGCGGCCGCGTGGAGTGAGCGGTGGGGGATGCAGATAACAACCCACACTTCCTGAATCTCGGATTTTGGTCCTATTTCTAAGCCTGAGAATTGCAGCCTAGGCTGGATAGTTTTATCTTTTTAATTACACTATTTTCTGTGCACACAGATATTAAAGGGACAGAAAAGGAATTTTTTTTTTCACACAATCTTGAGAAGATCTCCTTACAGATGGACGTGCAGTGTGGCTGCTCAGAAAACTCTTCTTTAATCTTGTCAGATACCTGAGTAAACACCTTTGGCATTTTCAGTAAATAGCTTTAGTATATGAAAATATTCTTATTTCATACTTCATAAGCATTTTTAAATTGTCATTGAAAACTAAACTAATAGTTTGACATGATTCTGAACAACTAGAATTCTAATAGCATGGGTGTTCTTTCTATTTTTAAGGATGTAACATCCACTGTGCTTAAGCATTTAATAAAGCTTTTTTTATAGACTCATTGAATTCAGTTAGTTCTTTGAGCTATTTTTTCCCGTATCCACAGGCAATACAGAGATTCCACAACTTTAAGTAAGATACATTTTTGTTTAAAATTATTACATGCCAGAGGAAGATTGTTGTAAAAGCCATGTTGGGCGATATTAAGGATCTGATTATGAATCCTATTTGTCTAAATATTACATTTAAATATTGCAGTATTATATTCTTAGGCTGGGTGATCGCTGCCAAGTATAAAGGGAGAGGAGCTGTGCCGAATACCGGCTCTCACAGATGTTTGCTGAGGCATCACACATTTCATATGGTTCTGAGGTGGATAAATACCCCAGAGGAGCTAAGCCGGTGAGGGCGGGCAAACGACCAGCTTTTCCACGTGCTGCCATCACGCACCCTTTTCAGCCAAGTCCCAGGAATTGTGGTGTTTCAGAAGAGCCACGGCCCTTGGTCGTGCCCCCTCCTGCTGGAGGAGCGGAGATGCCTCCTCCGGGTTTCTATGGCAGCTGATGCTCATCAGCTCCATCAGCTCTTCGGGCAGGGGCGGCTGCAGCTCCTTATAACCCAGATATGTGGCGTGGGGCTGGTGCTCTCAGCCAGGAGGGGTTTCTCTGCTCACAGAATTCTCTAGAGCCTGTATGGGGGAGCAAGAGGAAGGAGGTGGATCCGGATCCGGCTGTAGAAGGAGGTATTTATCCAGCTAGGAGGCCTAATAGAGGAATAACTCCCAAATAACGCTGCAAATACAAAAACAGATGCAAGCTCAGTTTATTTCAGTAAAAGATATCTTAATTAGTGAAATACCTTAGAGTATTAAACAGTTGAAATGTAATGTTTTTTGCTGCTTTGATGTAATGAAGCACTTCACCAAATCAGCAATACGCCTCATTTTTTGCAGCAGAATATTTTGTCCTGTTAGTCATATCATGTTGCTCTCTCAAAATGCCATGTTTTATTATAGTTACATGTGTATTAGAGTGTGGTGCTTCCTTGGCATGGTTGGAGCATTTGCAATTAGATATCATACAGGTTTCCATCCCTTTTTTGCTGAAGGGCTGCCAAGCCCCTCCTTGGCAACACTCCCTGCTAACGACTGGTAGGATCTGGCTTCTTACTGGTGGGATCCTTAACTTCTCATGGTCTGCTCATTCTGTATCTTTAAATCATGGTAGACTTGCCGATCTTTTACATGGCAACCTGTTCTCAGACTGGAATGTGGGAGGTCTGCTCTGGTTACCCAACACACCACCTGTACTGCAGGTGGGTTTAAGTGGTTTCTGGTTACTTCATACTTCACCTCTTAAATACGTTTTTCTAATCCAGTGTCTCTGACTAAACACCTGTAAAAGCAGCAGAATGATGTGTGGACAATGCAGTGGGTTGGGCTGATGCCTTGGGATGTCCATATCCCAGGTGAGGCTCGTTCCTCCCCATAAATCCAGCCACAGCATCATTCTCTGGGGCCAGACTCATGATCCATCCATCTGGACGCTCATCCAGCAGCCTTGGGGGGGTGCTACAGGGAAGTGTCTATAAAGAGAAGGTGTGTGAGGTCCTGTCCCTTGGGCTTTGTACCCAGAACTCAGATTCCATGATCTACGGGTCTTATCCTGCCCCGCAAAAAGGCTTGGGAGGTCAGCACGGGTGTTCAGCTTTCCTCACCTTCATGCTGTGC
>VZTM01027486.1:115592-117741 GCA_013400555.1 Jacana jacana
AAGAAATCTGCTAAACAGAGCAGATAAAACATCCTGTATTTTGCAAACTGCTGAAAATACATCCACTGCCCTGGACGAATAAAGTGCATGTTACGGTTTTCACATAACTTAACAGCGCTAAACTGGAATTTTATGTTAATGTCTTTATTTCTCCCTGTGTTGACATGAAATTGCCCAGCACTCTGGCACGTAGGAAGGAAAAAGAGTGGAAAAAACCAGGGAAATCCCCACCCTTACCATAGTTTCAGGCGAATCTCTTCCGTAAACTTCGACTCGGGGTATTTGCACAAATCAGTTTCTTATTTGTCAGGGCTCGTTTTATGTCTTTCCAGGAAATAATCCTGAAACGAGCAGCTGACATTGCCGAGGCGTTGTACAGCGTGCCACGCAATCACAACCAGATCCCCACTCTAGCCAACACTCCTGCCCACACTGGCATGATGGGAGTCAACTCCTTCAGCAGCCAGCTCGCCGTCAACGTCTCCGAGACATCGCAAGCCAACGACCAAGGTATGTGGGGTTTCAAGAGTTAATCCTTCCCGTTGTCGGCTGCTTTTTTGGCCCCTGCCTATTAATAAGAGCTGGTGTCATGGCTGTGTTCTGTCTCTTTTTCTCTCCCCCGACTCGTAGGTCTGAGCGTGTAATGAAATGCCTTCTTTAACTTTCTCGTAATATTTAATTCTTCCTGTTCTTCCGTTTACTGTTTATCATAAAGCATCTCCAGTGGGGAAAAAAAAAATTGGCAAACTGTAGAAAGCTCTTTATTATTCACAGTAAATATAAAATGTGTTTGGTTTTGGGTTTGTTTTGTTTTGGTTTTTTTTTTCTAATAAAATAATTATGTCTAGGTATATCCACCTGGTTTTGGAATATTTACACAGATAAATCTAATGGGATGTCTGTGATTTTAAAATACTTTGTTTATAGGCATGTGTGACATATATGTTACTAATAAAAGTAATAGTTGATTTAATTTACCTGTTGTAATTGAAAATGCATGTAGCATATTGCATTTAAAATTAATTTTGATACTAATGAAAGGAGGGAAATAGGATTATTAGATATGTTCAAACCCATATTTTTTGCTTGCAACATAATTATTAAATTGATTGCTCAGATAGGAACAAACTGTTGTTTAAAATCCTGATTCTGCTATGTTTCCTCTTCTAAAAAGATTGTCTTTTAATGCATTTCCAAGCTAATAAGCCTTATAAAATTCTGTACTCGATCTTGAATTAGTTTTCACCGATGGCTACACATTACGCAAGTACGAGCCTGTCGTTAGTACAAAAATATCAGTCATAAAACGAAGCCCCCAAAACAGCCTTTTAAAGTAAATCACGGCAACAAAAAAAGTTTTTCTTGTCAGCGATGGCATTTGAAGGTCTGGGGAGGCTGAAAGTTCATTCAGCGCGTTGGTCCAAAGCAGGACTCGAGCCTGTTGATAATTGCTCCTAAAGACAAACGCGAAGGCACCTGCCACAGCTGGATCGAAGAGAGCTTTTGTTGGCTGTCTGTGCTAAGAGGAGAGACAACATAGAGTGCTCGCGGATGATTTAAGTAGGGTTGGCGTGATAAGGTTATCTCAAACTGCAAGAGTTGATAGGGCAGTGAGAGACAACTTAGAGCAAAGCTGTGCAATCAATTAAAACTGTGTAATATATGCTGCATGAGGAAACCCCCCAGCCCTAAGTCTATATTATAAAATAACATTATTTTTTTGGGGTGGGGGGGTTTCTAACACAGTAGGTTACAGTCGCAACACAAGCAGTGTTTCCCCGCGAGGATATGTTCCCAGCAGTACTCCTCAGCAGTCCAATTACAACACAGTCAGCAATAGCATGAATGGATATGGCAATGCCGGCATGCCCAATCTAGGTGTACCAGGTTCCCCTGGATTTCTTAATGGCTCCTCAGCTAACTCTCCTTACGGCAGTAAGTGTCTATTTTTGGTAACACATCATCATATAGATTCATATTTACTACAAAATCAAATACTTGCATTGTTTTGATTTCCTATATTGTGAGCTACTGGATAAAAGGAGGGGTGACTCTGGAGGCTGGACGTAAAAATGAATATAATAAATTGATCTGTTTATGCCATAATACAATCTCAGATAGAAAAAAAAAAAAAAAAGAAAATAAAAAA
>VZTM01027486.1:126474-150597 GCA_013400555.1 Jacana jacana
AAAAAAAAAAAAAAGGCTGCCTATATGATTAGAAAAAGAAGAAAGCGGGGCGCGGGGGCGGGCCGGGAGGGTTTATCATTGCTTACCTTCATCTTAATGAAATGGAACTTTGTAACTTATTGTAGTTAGAAATTGTAACTTTGATATTGAATTCTCTTGCCTTCAACAAGCACACACTGACAGAGAAAAGGAAAAAGAAAAAAAAAAAAAAAAAAACAACACACACAAAAAAAAAACAAACCACAAAACAAAAGAAACCCACACGAAATAATTGCTACTGTCTGTTGGTAACAAAAAAAAAAAAAAAAAGAAAAAAAAAAGAAAAAGAAAAACTCTCCTTCCACTGCTAGAGCTTCCTGTTGAGCAAGTGTGAGCTGCGACATTTTTTCAACTTTTGCTAGCACTGTATACTATTGCATTCTTAGGCTACTGTGAAGTCTATGTTTCTTGTACCAGAAAAAAAAATTGTCCTTTTGACTTCTAGATCCTTCTTCCCTAATGTGTTTTGTATGTGGTTATAAAATTGTAGACTTTTGTGATTTTGCCAAAGTTGTAGCTAAATATTTATACACTTGTCTTGAATTTTTTTCAGATCCACTTAAATATTTAGAAAAGCAGATTTTATTCCTTATGAAGCCGATAAGGAATAAAATAGTCTTGTTCATTGCAACACTTTCTTTCACATAAACACTTGCAGTCACTAAGGGAATTTATTTTGTAACATATCAACTATAAATATTGTATTTATCTTTGAAATTTTGTATATTGCTTTTCATCCTTGGGGTTTGGTTTGGTTTTATTTCCTTTATTTTTTTTTTTCTTTCTATTTTTTTTTTCCTTGTATGTGTTGGGTTTTGTTATGGCCTGGTATTGTGATGCTGAGAACAGCATTAAGCCAAGAACCGTTGCCTTCGTGTTTTTCTTTTAAAATAAATTAGTGTCCGTACATTTCATTTGTACTTCATAAAGTCGCTGTTATTTAGACCTACCATCCTTTCATCTTTTTTTTTTTTATTATTATTTTTGAGGAAAAGTAAAATTCATTGTTTATTTTTATATTATTTTTAAGTTATCAGAACAAATAATTTTGAAAAAAAAATTAAAAAAGTTGTTGTATAGTCAAATCAGATTTGTGCCACATGGCTGTAATGGATACTAGTAGAATATGTGCATGTGATACAGCCACAGGAGAGATGAATCTGTTTTGTGGTTGCATTTCTTCTTTAGTTTTTAATTTTTTTATTTTTTATTTTTTATTTTTTTTTTAAAGATTGTAAAAAGTCATTTTTAGCTGCCACCCATGACTTTGCCACATAGCTGAACTGTGTTTACTGGAAAAATTCAGAGGCCTAAAGTTGAAAATAAATTCACTTCTGATGTTTTAATTAAAACGTTTGCCACATGAACTTCTCTGATGCCTTAAAAGTGAACTTCTTTGAAGAACTTTTGTGCTGTTTTATCACAGGCTTACACCACAACTGTTAATCACTACTTCATTTGGATGATTTCTGGTGTAAAAAAAAAATCAGAAACAAACCAACAAAAAAAGCACAAACCCGGTGTCCAATTCTATCGCTCTTTCTGTGTCTATTTTCTGCTGCACTCTGCATTCTCCCCAGCCCTGCGCTCTTCAAAGAGGATTAAAGGTTTCACCTGAAATCAGGATCATCCACACTTTTTAAATGTTTGGGGTTTGTTTCCTTAGGTTTATTGGTTTGTTTTTTTTTTTAATGGAACTTTTTCTAACAGACCCGTAGGTGACTGTACTTTTTAAACTGGAATGACCTCCGTCGCTCAGCGTGGCTTTTAGTGCCAAATCCATAGAGAAAAATGTGGAGTTTTGTGGGGTTTTTTTATTGGTTTTGGTTGGGTTTTTTTTTTGTTGTTGTTTTCTTTTTTTTCTTTCTTTTTTTTACTTTGCACTAAATGGTTTGCCAACGCAGCACTGCAAAACATGTTGCAAACTGCAGCAGAATTAAAGTTTTAACCAAAAAGGAGGGATTTTTGTTGTTGTTGTTGTTGGGTTGTTTGTTTTGGTTCGGTGTTTTGTTTTGTTTTTTTTTCTTTCTTTTCCTTTCTGGGCAAAAATGCACATTTTAGTCAAGCATTTCTTAGAGGGTTATGAAGAACGATGCAGCATCTCAGAGCTGATAAATGCCACGCGCATGTCCTGTGTGCTAACGACTGAGGCTTAGCTAAGTGGGAAAGCCTGGGAAGCCACTTTGGAACCGACTTGCCTCCCTTCTGTTTTGTCTGAGTAAGGTTTTGCTCTAAAGGAAGAGGTCACGTGTACATGTTAAGAAAGTTTGCAAGTTTTCTTCATAAATGCAATCTGTTTGTGTTTTAGATTACTTAGTCAATGCACTCATCGCCTCATTGTCTCCAGACGGAAAGCTTCACTAAATGGTAGATTTTACTGTTAAAGACCCTACAATAAGATTGTTTTATCTGTACATTTTTTCATATATTTAACTGTATAAAAAAATGTTCATTTTACACAATATTTAATTAAAGTATTTCTTGTCTGTGAATTTCATTTTTAGTAATTTTATCTGGTTTGATTATTAAAAAAAGTGACTAAACGCAAACCAAACCAAACCAAACCAAGGCAGCACTGGGGGTTTCATTTCTAAACATCAGAATTTGAGGTTAAGTCTAAGTTGAGGAAGAGCAGAGTCCTTGTCGGTGGCTTTTCAGTGCCCCCCGGGGCAGACCCCAGGAGGAGGAGGAGGAGGAGGAAGGAGTTTTCTGCTCCGCAGCCCGGCAGCTACTTGTTGCTCAGCCCTGGTGAAGTCTTTAACCAACAAACTTCAGACACCCTTTTTGTAAAGCAAAGGTAACAGCAGAGTTTGGGTTTTTAGTTTTGGGGTTTTTTTTTTCCTTTTTTTTTTTTTTTCTATTTTAATATCATATTGTAAAAGCCTGTAAACAGGAAAAGTTATTTTAGCCAGAGCACAACCCAAATTTTCCATGCAGTGCTCTGACATGGAAGGTCAAAGACTCGTCTTTTAAAGGCTGATAAGGAAGAGAAAGCTTTTGCTAATCTATAATACTGAATGCAACAATTTCACCCTCTGGACTGTAGTACATGGAATGTACATATAACATACCTGAAATATGAATATGGGGGGGTGTGGGGGGGTGGGCAGGACTCAGACCCCCCCCGGTCAAGGGTGGTTTGGTTTGGTGATGGTGAGGATGCTGAGCCTGAAGCACAGGGCTGGGTTCCCCTCCCTGCCTGCCAAGCCTCTGCCTGCATCCTCCTGTCACCTCAGCCACCAGAAAGAAAAGGGAGTTATAAGAACATGGGTCTGGCAACGTGAGTAAAGCAATGCTGGGGAAGTGGGGAGTTTTGCCCGAGTTTTATCCTCTTGTTACCAGAGGGCTGCTGACAGCTTTGAGAGGGCACCGAGGAACTCCCAGCTCCAAAGTAAATGTGTGCACTTGTGTATGTGTCTGCGCTGCCAAACTACAGACCATGTGCCCGGGCCTCTCCTTCCTCACCCCGTGTCTCAGCAGCTGAGTGATGGAGGGTGGCGAGGAGCTGCACCTCTCCGTAGTCACACTTTACCCAGAAGGAAAACCAGGGCATTTAGGCACGTCTCCTTTCTTCTCCAGCATTTCCAGTTCGCACGTTTGATGAAAATAGATGTTAAAAATACAGAGCACTTTGGGTTATGATGATGTGTTGAAAATTGTTCCACTTTGAGCATGTGTCTGTGTATCATGTTTAAACAGTGGCATAATCAGATGCATCCCACTAAAAAAATAAGATGGTTTCTGGGGATGAAACTCTGCATGATGCCTACCAGCGCTCTTCCTTTTAGGTTTATTTCAAAGGTTTGAATAACGAGTGTCTAAATGGTTTGAGTATCAGCACAAGGGAAATACAAAAGAAGAAAACCCAAACATTTTGTGCCAGCAACGACGAGTCCTAGAGCAATCCACCCTCCACGGCACATCCCTGGCCGTACCTTGGTCACAGCCCTGGCGAGAAAATATGTTGTGTCACCCTATGGCGAGTTCAGGCATTGGAGGATGTTAAAAATTCCTTACTCAAAACGAAGGAATAGAGTCCCTAAAAGTATATGCCAATTATTGCAGAGCAGCTTTTTAAAGTCTTTCAAGCTTTTAAAGATTATTCAAAGCACTTGAAATAGGCTTCAATCTAATGCCTCATTTCATTGCATTAAACAGCCTAGTTAATAAAGAATCAATATATTCAAAGGGCAAGGTTATCTTTTGTCTATAAGGGGTGGTGTCATTCTGAACCTTTTATAGTTCAAATGCTGAAAAAGACCTCATGAAATCCATACTCATCAAGTGGGTCAACTAGAGCAATAAAGAGGCCTCTGAAAGAATGGCTCCACTCCTTTAAAACAACTATAAGTCTTATCTCCCCACATAGTGCTCGCCAGGCTCCGCCAGAAAATGTCAATTTCTCATCAAGACAAGAGGCCCGACGATAATTTTTTTCTAGAGAATACACACAATTAGGAGAATGCAGAAAGGCCCCACCAGTGATTTGTAGCTTATTATGTCACCAGCAAGCTGCGATCCGCCGCTAAGCAGATAATAAGGGCTGTTGATAACTAAAGTGTCAATATGCCAAAGAACCATTTTTGAATGTGAGCCCTTGTGCTTTTTTCCCCCCTCCTCGAGCAGATCCCGGGGCCGATAACGGTGCATCTGCCAACCGACACCGCCTGTTGGACCTCACAATTAATGCCGTGAATAAATAGCACAAAAGAGTTTAGGTTCTTTATACTCTTTGAGACAATTCCCTGTTTTACCCTTCAAGGAGTTCTTTTATGTTCGAATAAGGTTGCTTTTAATGAAATTTAAACTCATCAGAGGAAATCAAAACCCTCAAATCAGATTACAAATTGATTTTTTTTGGTCACTTGTCGTTATACAATGTACTGCCCTAAGTTTTACAGGAAAAGGAAGAGAAAGCACTCAGGCTGGAGTCAGGGTATGCAAACAATCTCTACAAAAGCATACGAAGGAGGAACATTCCTCAAGTCCCAGAAGTAACAAAAAAGTTTTAAAAAGTTGGTCTGTGTCATTTAAAAAGTGACCATTATCTTTACTGAACTACTTCAAAAAATACTGAAGTTCCAAATAAAGTTAACTGTACTAGAACTTCAACTTGTATAAACTGAATAAACCTGTTTTTCTCATATGTAACGCTACAGTTCATTGTGACATGAAGAAATCAGAAATTATTTCTCAGTGCTCAGGTCAAAAGTAACTGATGGAGGATTGGAGACCTCCTGGGCTGGTTCCCCTTTTCAGCTGGTGACATTCCTAGTGTGTTTTCACAGAATGGTTTGGGTGGGAAGAGACCTTAAAGCCCATCCAGTGCTACCCCCTGCCCTGGGCAGGGACACCTCCCACCAGACCAGGTTGCTCCAAGCCCACTCCAACCTGGTGTTGAACCCCTCCAGGGCAGGGATGGGGCAGCCACAGCTTCTCGGGGCAACCTGGGACAGGGTATCACCACCCTCACAGCAAAGAATTTCTTCCCCACATCTCAGCTCCATCTGCCCTCTTCGGTCAAACCCTTCCCCCTCATCCTGTGGCTCCCCTCCCTCATCAGGAGTCCTTCCCCAGCTTTCCTGGAGCCCCTTTAGTGACTGGAAGGGGCTCCAAGGTCTCCCTGGAGCCTTCTCTTCTCAGGCTGAACCCCCCCCAACTCTCAGCCTGTCCACATGCCAGAGGGGCTCCAGCCCTCACAGCATCTCCGTGGCTTCCCCTGGTCGCTCTCCAACAGCTCGTGTCCTTCTTGTGTTGAGGACTCTGAAGCTGGATGTAGTTCTCCAGGTGAGGTCTCACCAGAGTGGAGCAGAGGGGGAGAATCACCTCCCTCACCCTGCTGGCCAATCTTTTTTGATGGATTTTGGCCAGTTGAACTATGATGCCAGTGACAGGGGCTATATAGTCATGATTTTTTTTTTAATTTCTTACACATTCAAATAAAGTAACAGTTCTACCGTAATGGTCTTATTTCCTCTTTATTGACTTTGTTCTAGTACTGAAAGGGCATCATGAAAAGGATACATTAAATCGGTCACAACCTGGTACATTTTTGCTGCCCCCGATGTTTTTAGAGGATTTTGGTTTTTATGTGACTCATTTTTTGCATTTGCCTTGAGATAAATGAAGCTGTTTGAAAAACAACTTTGTAAGAAGAGGCAGCATCTATCCCCAGAACAGGAGAGGTGGTGAAGGTGCAGCTCCTGTAAGCTGTAAGCTCCTGTAAGCTCCTCTGCTCCAGCCAGGCAAAAATGTCAGATTGCTCATTGTGTAAAAAACTAAAAAAGAAAAATCCACCTGAAAAAAAAAGGAATTTGAGGCTGCAATTGGTCTGGGTGATTCGGCCAACAAACTTTAAAGTTGCCCTGCACCTACGATGAAACATACACTGGAGACACCAAGGGGAAGATGGAGAGAAGAAAGGAGGAAGATGGGAATAAAGCCTGTACAATGAAACCCAATAAAGTTGTATTCAATGATCTCTGTCCTTGTGCTGTGGAGTTCTGTTGTGGGAACAAGTGCTCAGAGGTGGCTTTGCTCCTCTGGTGGCTCAGTGGCTGTGGGCAGGACGGTGCTGAAGCCACAGTGCAGGGTGGGAGGTGCTGGGTCACCACAGAAGTCTATAAATCACCACCTTCCTCCATACTAGCCGAAGTCCCAAGATTTAAAAGGGATAAAAGAAAGAATTTCTGTGTGTTTTGCTTCACAGCCACGAAAGTACTGTAATGCATAGTAATAATAATAAGAAGAATGAACAAACAATCTCTACCAACCATCTCAGGAGGCCATTTGGGCAGACCAAGTATAGCTAGATGAAAAAAGAAAAATAAAAGCTAAGGAAGGTAGGAGTTATACCTTAGACTGGAAACTCCTTCCAGGGTGCTTCTTCACCTTTCTGGCTCATCAGTGTGTCTCATCTTGGAGCAAGTCACAAATCCAACACACACTGTAGTATCCAAAGCATCTCTAAGAAGACTTCCAAGATTTCCCCCCAACTACCCCCTCACTTACCTCAGCCTTTAAGACACAGCCGAGACAAATTAGCCAAGCAGTGAGCGGGAACCAGCTAGAGGTTCTGATGGACCAAGGGGTGAAGCCAGGTGGGTCTGGGTGGGTCCTTATCCCCATGGGTGAGGACCATCAACTAGTCTCCATACAAGCCACCTGAACCATGTCACTCAGTGGGTTAAAGGCAGACAAGGGTGGGCATAGGAGTAGCAGGGCTCAAACCAAGTGACTCGAGAGACTTAATCACTTATTTAAATGAGTAAATTCTCTGTATGAGGAAAACACCGAGCCCAAATTAATTTGGAAGAAGAGTTTCCAAGGAGTGACCACCTCTTTTTCCCAGTTTTAAGGAAGCTGAAGAGGCATTAATGCCAAAACAAAACCGAGGAGGTCCATACAGTCAGCGTTCTTCTCCTGCTGAGGAGGAGGACCTTGGTAATGGAAGAGCTGTAATAAAATCTGTGTCCTTCTGTACTGAAGATCATGAAGACAAGCGACCAGATACAAAAATCATTGGTTAAGTGACCTGAGGTGAGTTGGAAAGGAAGAAAGTCTGCAGAAAAGGGTAAAACAGAGTTAGAAAGAGAACTGGTGCCAGGACACAGACCCAAAGTTTCTTCTGCATCAGTAAAGAGGGTGGGGTGGAGGAGGTGTGGTGGGGTTGAGTGCTGAGAGCTGTCTGTGAGGGGGCCACAGCCCCCCAGCAGCTCCTTCTTCCCACAGCATCACTGCTTGTCTCGTCACTGCCTCCTAATGCAACTCAGCACTACTCAGCCCCAGCATGGTAGTATGAGTGATAGGTCAAAGCAATAGAGCTGCTGCTGTGGCCACCAGGGTCAGCAGAATTGGTTGTTTACCCCATAGAGGGGTCAAACCCATGGGGAGGAGTGGACAGGTCAGGTGACCCACACCAACCAATCAGGTGTTCCATCCCATCTGCCATGCTCAGTATAAAAGCTGAGGGACTGAAGGTGTAGGGTTGGCTTTTCTTCAGTGAGGAGGACACTGTGAGTTTGTCTACCTTCAATCCCTGGTGCAGTGTTCTGGAATCTAGTTTCATCACTGAGACTGGCCTGGAGGTTTCCTGTTCCCTACTGGTGTCATCTTCTTGGGAGCATGATATGGTTTTGTATATATTTATATATATTGTATCTGTTTCATTATTTCCTTTTTATCTTATAACTAATATTTTATTAGTTTAGCTTATTTTTCTGAACTCATAACTCCCTATTCCTCTTCTTCCTCTCCTTGGAGGGAGAGGTGGTGGAGAGCCTCTGTCATTGTGTCATTGGCCAACCTGGCCTAAACCATGACATGCCCTACTTTTTACTTTGAAGGTTAAGTATTTCTGAGTTTTGAGCCTATAATACCCCCTAATGGGGAATGCTTTACTGCTGGGGAGGCAGGATAAAGCCATGGTGATGGGCTGAGACAAGGAGTGCTGGTGGCAACCAACACTTGCAGCTACAGATCACCATGCACAAGGGTGTCTTGTGCCCCTTTGATTTCATACCAGGTGAATAAAATTGATAAGCCACATTTAAATGTAAAAATGGCGGTTCTGGGATACTCTTGCACTGATTAAGGACCCCAGTGGTGCTTGTGGGTGGACATGGCTTGGCCAAGGCACATGAACACAATCTGGGTTGAGGCTGACATTGCTCCCATTTGTTTGGGTCAGCATGGAGGGGTGCCATGGGAAGGAGACCAAGGCTGCTTATAACTTAGATACCTCAGGTGAAGTGCAGAACAGTCTTGGGTCAATAGTTACTCTCCAGAAGAGTTTTGAAGTGGTTAAGGTGACTGAGCTGGCGGAAGCCACCTGGAGTCAGAGTTGGCTGCAGCCATAAATTTAGTGGCAGAGATCTCATCAGTGGCAGAGTGGGAATTTTTTTTAATTTCAATGTATTCAGCTGGATCAGGTCAATGGCTAATTCACTCCCCACTGAAATGTGTTTTCCTCTCCCTGTCTATGAATAAAAGATAAATTCGAAAGGGTAAGATCTGCTGGGTTTTACTATCTTGAAGGACATGATGATCAGAAACTATCTAGTCCATTTTTGGACTACAGGTAATATCTCCTTTTCATATTAACTTTATTAATGTAATTTATTGAGTGCAGAACCTGCAGAGAAACACGCTCCTCCCTTTTGCATCCAGCGCTGTTTCGGTGGGGCTGTTTAGTGGATGAAATGAATGCCATTCTCAGCACAGTGGTACTATCTCTTATTTCCACCCCAAAAGAACTTGACAACTCCTATAATAATAAAAAGGAAATGCAACATTCGGTGTTTTCATCTGTATAAAGATATAAACCACATAATCAGATTACAAAATAAATTGCATAAGTGAATGTAAATACCTTAAATCATACTGGGTAGCTCCCCGGTTAGCCGAAGGCAGTGTCTATTCAGTAAAGCCCTTAGATTTGAACACTAATAGTTAAAATTTGTTGATTGATAATGAGAATAATCTTAGGAGAATGAGCAGGCATTTGGGGGGGGGAGGGGGGAGGCAATCAGCACATTTTTCCTCATTTTTTAGTGAAAATTGTATTTGATAGTCATCCTGACTGGGTTTTAGATCAAATTTTCTTTAAATTTTAAGGGAAACAGACTTGTATTTTTCTAAAAAGATTTAAAAATGTGTTGTCTTCCTGGTAAAGTTCTGGGTTCCTATTTCTTTTTTTTTCCCCTTCCTTTTTTTCCACTGCCATCTCCCTGAAGTGGGGGTTCACGCTGGGACCCTGGCCCAGGGGTGGTGAGCAGGGGGTGCCAGGGGAGGAATGGGAGGAGGAGGAGGAGACAGCTGCAAATCTGAAGGTTCTCAGAAACCAAGCTGTCCTGTAAGCCTCAGCCTCTTGACTTTTCCTCTGCTCTCACAGAAACCCACCCTTCTTTTTCCTTTGCTTGACCCATATCTGCCTTAATTGGGATTTAGCAATTACACTCCTTATGCTACCTATTAAAAGGCTTTGTGTGTGTCTGCTGTCCCAGCAGAAACCTCCTGTTGCTTCTCCCCGTCGCTGGCTCCATTGTTCATTGCTCTAGCAGTGAACATGGAAACAATAAAATTTGGGATCAGTAGAGCCATTTCCAGCAGTCCCTCTGGGATGGAGCTGGGTATCTCCTGAAGTTGCTGTAGAAAGAAGCAGCATTGGCCAACTCTGTCCTGCAGCGGGGTTATCCCTTTTCGTGATCCTCATCCGGAACCAGGTGATGTAAAGGAGATGCAATACCATCCCTCCTTACTACAAGAGCACATGTAGAAATGTGTGTCTGCTGTAGCCAAGGTAACTTAATGCTGCTCCTCCCTCCCCCCCCCTTTGCTCCATCTTTAGCACAGTACAGCCACCCAAAAGTTGGAAATTTTGTTTAAAGCAGAGCGTGCCTCCATGGTGCCACTGCCTGGATGGTCCGGTTTCAGCCCAGGGTGAGGAGACAGCAGCTTCCTAAAGTGACCCTGGCTGAAATCCTGCTTCTTCAGGCTACGTTTTGCTGCCTCACTAACACTCACCTGCGCCTATAACACCCTGGCTGTTATTTGCAGCAGAAAGCTGGGACCCAGCACTTCCCTGGGCTGATGGCAGGAGCACCCAGATTATCCTGTCACCAAAAGGTGACAATGTTTTAAATAAGGCAAATCCACTCGCTTTTTGTCACTCCCTGCCCGGCAGCACTCGGCTACCACCCAGCCCCAGCTCGGTTATTGGGAATACATGAAGTGGGTCACACAAAGCTGCCTCGGATACCCCCATGGCGAGGTACAGGTCTGGCAATTAGTAAAATCAAGGTGTATTTCCTACATCATGCAGCTGGGGGCATTTTGCAACTCATTTTTGCTGGAGAAAACTTGTTATTTAATTGCCTTTGCTGCTGCTGGATCAGATTCAAAATGAGTGGGAATATCAGGTCCTGCCAGATCTATTCAATCATATTACTGCTTTTTTTCCCTGAATGGGTTGGATGTGCCAGTAAGCAGTGAAGCAGTTAAATACGGGCGTACGAATGCCAGCAACGCCGTGATTCCAAAGTTACCACCCTCCTAAGATGAATGAGGAAAACTTACATCTCCCTTGATGTTCCTCCCTGTCCCTGTGGTGAGTTTAAGGGGAAGATAACTCAGGATGGCTGGGCCAATTGCTGGAAGTCGGATATTTCCTATTCGTTCTGATAAACCAAGAATAACATCTGAAGCAGCTCCAGAATAAAGAAATAATAATAAAACGGGACTGCTAAAATTTGGGATTACAGGGGAGGTGAGGCGAGGCCAAGCCCTGCAGAGAGCTGGTGGGGGTGGCAGAGATGGGGCATGGTGGTGCCATCACGCCCACCCCGTCCCCACTGGGGGGTACGAGGCATTTCCAGCTGCCACATCCTCGTGTCCAAGTAAAATTGGGTGGAGAAGGGAAAAGAGATAGGTCTAAATGAGTCCAATACTGATTATTAAGTTCCTAAGAGGCAATCTAATTTAGCTATATAAAATCATGAAAGGGAAAGAATTAATTGATACTAATGAGTTATACGAGATAGCATCATAATTAATTCCTAAATAGAAAGAGGACATAGGCTGGAGCGAGGGGAGGGGAAATCAGACTGCCCTATATATCGGAGTAGATTACAGAAGGTATTTGAAATGAGAAACAAACTGCCAAAGTCAGAGTGGGACAGTTGGGGAAATCTTTGCCAATGCAAATAAAAGCCCTTTCCACGTGGCCCTGAGGATACTGCAGGCTGGGAAGCTCAGGAACCAACCCCTGCCTGAGCTCTCCCAGGGCCACCTCCCTCAGCAGCGGGTCCCGGGCTTTACACCGAGGATGCCCTGGCCCAACCTCTCTGTCAGGAAGCACAAGCACAAGACTTTGGGGTGGTTGCTAAGGTAAATACACAGATTTGATTTGACTTTTTTTTTCCCCCCCCATAAAATTTCTCCTAAATTGGGGCATAATCCCAGGGCAGCTTGGCGGTGCGTTACCTTCCAGCTCCAGTCCCGCTGCGGCAGTTTAGGCAAGGAGTTTGGATGGGACACTTGGGGCAAAGCTGCTTTTTGCTACTCTGTGTTGGACCTGCTTGCTCCTTTGGTACATAATCACAGGTGACCATTCAAATGCTGGAGGACAAAAAGCTTTGATAAATCACAGAAAGCATAAATTATACAAGGAAAGGGCATTCTCTTTTTTGGGAAATGCCATGAAATCATCATTACATGTTGATCCCACTTTTGCAAATAGAAATCAGAGACCTCTGCAGCCTTCCTCCTGAAAATTGACATTAAAAGTTTTTGTTTGATGTTTGTTCCCCATGGTAGGTATAGTTTTAAAACAAATTCATTTGGCAGAAATGCAATTTCAGCCACTTTACTGCACGGTGAAGCCCAAAGTGTGCACGTTTATCAATATTGGTAATTCTTTTAGTGGGGAAATCGTGGGTAACTCTTTGGAAATGAATAGTTGTGTTCACTGAGAGCAGGAAATAGTAGCCAGGGCTCCTGGTTTGTATTTTATAAAGAGGCAGCTTGACACAAGCTGGTTTGAGTGAGAGAAGAGAAGAAACATCACTCAGTGATCAGTGTCCTCCTTATGAGGAGCACCAACTACTAAATACATGCATGTCCTGGGGAAACCAGGATCCAGCCTGTGGCATCAAACCAGCAGGGGTTTTGGTTGGAGTTCAATGGGTGAAATATATCAGGGGCTGGGGAAGACAAAGAGGTAGCCCAGAGGCTGAGGGTGGCCATCCCTGCTCTACTCTGCAAAACCTGCCATGTCTTGGCCAAAATCCGTGTGTTTTCTGGCCATTCTCAACATCAGTGCTTTAAAGGCAGGAAAGGGGTCAGTGTGGGGGGGGGTGGTAGAGGCAGTGGGACCAACTGGTGCCGCAGCTGATGGATGCTCTGGCACAATGGCTTTCATCCCCTTCTGCCACCCCCTCCTTCATAACATGCCCTCACCCTGTGCATCAACCCAGACAACGACAGGTTTAAAAATAAAGCAAAAAAATAAAAAAAAGGGGCTGGGGTGGGAGGAAGGTGGGAAGGAAAAATCCCTTCTCCCTGTGTGTGGGGTCTGGGGCTGCCTCTGCACAGCCCCACTGCCGTGTCACCAGCATGGCGAGGGTGACGCTTCCCCCTCTGGCAGTTCCAGGGGAGTTGTTCTCCTCCGGTACAAACACACACTGCGCTCCTGCAGGATTCACTGTCCTGGGGTCAACGGGAACTTATTGTCCTCCTTGCCTCGGAACAAGGCAAAACTTAGCATTGGTAAGATTTGCTGGTGAGCAATCCAAACCAGGAGTGGGACGGGGCCTCGCAGAGAAATGGAAGCATTTGGGCACGGCGGTAGAGAAATCAGTAATTTAGATACAAGGCGCTGACGCTCAGCGTCCCTGGCTTCCCATTGATTGCTTCTCCTACCACTTAACTTCATCCTTGCAATGCTGCGTAGACTGGGAGTTTCAAAGTCAGCGCTCGCCTGCTAATCTTTCCCAGGCATAAATAAATTCAACATGAAATGGAAATAATCTTTGGATTTCCTGCTCCCTCTCTTTGGGTTTTGCCTCCCTGTTTCGTGCTGCCGCCCGTACCTCTTCCCCGCCAGAACGCCTCCCCGCTGGTGCACGCACAAACGAGGCCGAGACCTAAAACTGACACTTGGAATTTGTGGGGCACCCAATGCAGAGCATTTAAAATAAAAAAAACCAAACATTTGAACCCGAGAAATATTTGGGAAGAGGGAAAACCGTGTGTTGTGTTTCCCAAGAGCAGCCACCCCAGCCTGAGTCCTGCCTGCAGGTGGAAAAGCCGCTCGGAGGCAGACACAGAGCTCTCCCTGCATGAGCTGCTGATAAATCTAATCCTGGAGGACTGGAAATGAGGTAAAAGAAATTTTGATGAAAATTATGTACATGTACTTTGACAAGCTCATAAACACTGCGGCCATGATAAGTTTTCTTATTTATTTATTTATTTTTTTTAAGACCTGACACAACTGTGTAAGCCCAAACTCTAATTTTTAAAGCCCTGGGTTTGGAGATCTGTCATTGGGAGATATAATGGAAAGAATAATTGCCTGGTGGCTGCACAAACAGGAGATGTGTTGTCAGGCTGCAGTTTGGAGGCTACATCTGGCTTCGGAAATGATTGATGCTGTCTCTCTGTGTGTGATTTGAGAAAAACCATTTTTTTTTCTTTTTTTTTCTTTTTTTTTTTTTCCCCTTTTTCTCCCTGACTGTGCAACCACCGCTCTGAACCTTGGTGCAGCCGCAGCAATTAAATCATTATTAATGAAAACTTTGCATTTATCCCTTCTGCAGGGCGGGCAGGCGACGCGCAGCCCTCGCGGCGAAGGTAGGCATGTGATTTCAATTTGAAATGAAAAGTCATGTCTGAATAACAGAGCAGCACTCTCATTTCCTAATACTCCGCTTTTTACTACTTTGCATTCAACTGTGAAAAGTCTTTTAAAACTCTGAACAGCAGTAAAACTTGAATGAATTTTTGACCCATTATTGCATAGCGGGTGCGCTTTCCAAGTTGGAGAGACTGCCAAGTTCTCCCCACCTAATATTTCCACTTTAATTGTGCCACTTGAGAAATTTACGTGCCTCAAAATATGGCATGAATCTTACGCTTATTGCAGTATCATTAGCAGCAACATTTAAGCAACATCTGTGTGCTATAGAACTAATTGAAGTAGCAGAAGTGGCAGCTGTAAATCCACAGGAAGATGGCAGTTTGCACCCAGCACTGCTGAGTTAGCGGGTAACTGTCAGCCTGTTCCCGCAATCTGCTCCCGAGGACGACGGTGCAGGCACACAATGTCCAAAAAAATACAGCGAGGAGGCTAATGATCCTATTAACCACTTTGCTGCACCAATTTGGCTGTTTTTCCAGTTTCCTCGTTGAATTTCATTATATATTTCACCGTTCCAGTAAAAAGTCCAGTACGAGACGTGTTGGCTTTTAAGGGAGTGAAGCTCCTTCTCGGTCAAATTAACACACAAGCACCTTTGGTTTTTTTCCTTTTAAATTCCGTATATTTCTCCATCTTTTCCACTGGTTAATTTTTCTTCAGCACACGCGCCCGGGTGAAAAAGAACTTTTACCAACTGTTAATGCTGGTATTTAAAGCAATGACATTTTCCTCCCCGGGATGTAACATTTTCAATAATCAATAAAGCTGGGGGAGGGGGGAGGGAGGGCTGAAGGGTTTTTATTGTTTTTTTGAGGTGCATGGGTTAAAGCACATCTTCATCCCAGCCGGGCGGGGATGCTGCGCTTGTGGCCTGCAGCCCGGGCACCGCCGCTCATTTAACTAATTGGTGATTAGGAAAGGGGGAAGGTGTCCAAAGTAGCGTGTTCGGGTCCTCCTGCCTGTCCTACTTGGAGCCACACAGGACCAATTTATCTTCCAACCCTTGGGAAAACGGCACTTTTAGAAGACTCTGGTGTCTGAGCGTGTGACAGTATTTACTTTTTGGCCAGCTCTGGGCAGGGGGGGTGTGTGTGTTTCGAGGTCTCAGTGTTTTCGAGTTCACCAGGGGTGAGGATGAGGAGAAGTGAGACCTGGGCACTTGACCCAGGGTTGGACAACAAGGTTATTTTATACTATGAACACAGCAATTTCACATTCAATAGAAATTAGAAAGTTTGCAGAGAAGTTTATTTTTCTCCTATGATGGCTGCTGTCCTGAGAACTCCCTGCCCCAGTGCCAGACCCCCGAGCCCTGCCCTTCCTCCTGAAGGTCCCACGTTGGCTGTCCCTGCTGGGAGTGCACAGCTTCTACTGATGGAATGGGCTGGGGGTAGTCCTCGTATATTTTATATTGGTATCAGGATCAATATTGGGTCTTCTTGGTAATTTATTAATTGCCTAGTCCTATTCCATTAAATCTGTTTATATTTCAACCCTCAGGTTTCCTTGTTTTTTCCCGACTCCCCTGCCCAGGTGGGGAGGGGATCCTCAGGTGAGAGACTCATTGCCTGAACAACAATAAATTGCTGTAGCTCCCACAAACCGCACCACTGCCCAGGCCAGGCACTGGGGTTCATCTCCTCTTGGAGCATCACTGCCATTTCCATCTTCATCTGCTTCTTGGGGTGAGAAAAAGCAGGTTTAGAAATCTTACAATCCCCAAGCTGAAGTGGGGAGTATAAATGCTAAATATCAAGGCTGTGGTGCGAAGGCAGGGTTTTTTTTTGGGGCACGTGTCCTGCTTGGAGGCGTGTTTGCCAACGGCCCAACTTCATTAGCCACCCAGCACGTCCGCCGGGCCACTGTGGGACAGGCTGGCAGCTGCTGGAGTGTGTTGTCTTAATGCACCAGTACTCGGGGACTCGGCTGATGAGGAAAAAACTGTTTGGAATCTGCTGAACTACACGCTTAGGGTGGCACGGACCCGCGCGGTATTGAAAATCAATAGTCACGTGGTGCTTTAAAGGTTAGAGGTCTCCAGAATTAACTTTCAAGTACTAAATTACCAGCTCTTGGCTTGTTTGGGGCGGTTTTTTTTTTGTTGTTGTTGTTTGTTGTTGTTGTTGGTTGTTTATTTATTTATTAATTTCCAATTTTGTGCTCACTGGGGAGATGTACTTTAAAGGTGCACAGTGTGCTCCTGGCACCCAGTCTGCGCTCAGGGTGAAAGCAGGAAAAGCCTCTCAACACTCGGTGTGAGGATTTAAACGTTAAGGTGTTTCTGGTGGGCACATTGAGCACAGACGGGTTCGGAAGACACGCAGCAATGGAGCCGGGAGCAGGAGCAGTGGCCTGAAAATGAAAATACAGCTCGAGTCCTTTGACTCGGATCCTCTACAGTGCCCGTGCCTGTATGAGCTGTAATGCTTGAATTAACGTGCATTTTCGTTTTAGCAGCATTTAGAAAATGTAAAAGAACAGTATTATGTTGCCATAATTATTCGTTAGGAATGAAGAAGTGATATTGTCCCAAATAAAGTGGACGTGTAGAGCCAAAGCCTGGGAAGACCGGCACAGTGCTTTCACCCGGGAGCAGAGCGTGCTCCAAAGAGCACCCCGGTCTGCAGCGACTCACAGGTGGAAGCACCTTCACAACTGGCCTTGAGCTCCTCTGCTTGCAGGTACTGCAAACACCAAAAAACTCTTTTCTATTTCATTAAATAGATTTCTTATTCCAACTTATTCCAGCGGTTCCCTTCCCCTTCATAGAATCGTTTAGGTTGGAAGAGACCCTTGGGATCATCAAGTCCAACCATCAGCCCTACTCTACAAGTTCTCCCCTACACCAGATCCCTCAACACCACATCTAATCTACTCTTAAACACAGTCAGGGATGGGGACTCCACCACCTCCCTGGGCAGCTGATTCCACTGACTGACCACTCTCTCTGTGAAAAACTTTTTCCTAATGTCCAGCCTTGTTTTCATTCCCTGAGGTGCACTGGCAGTTTGTATTTCAACACTGAATATTTGCCAGCCAGGTTAGCCTGCATGAGGAGGGCCCACTGGAGCCAACACCTTTGGGCACTTGGCAAATGCCCAGGGGGACAACCTGGTGTGTTGGCCGTTAACCATCTGTGACCCAGCTCTGGTGGGGTGACCAGGAGCAGCGTCAGGGAGCTGGATGCTTCACTCTGGGGGAGAATCCCCATGGGTAGGGTGTAGTGGCTTGGGCTGGGTTGGCCAGTGACAAGGTAGAAGATGCTTTCCCCAGTCTCTCTCTCCAAGAAAAGTCAGAGGAGAGATAAAGAGAGTTCCCCTGGCAGCCCTGGGCTTTGCTCCCCTTCGGATGTCCACCCTGGATGACCACACTGAACGGAGATCTGAAGCAGCTATCAAGGCTTTGAAATAGCAGGTTAAGGAGACGTGACAGGAAAAAAAAAAACAAAAAACCCCCAAACCTTCCAGGAATTTTAGACACCACTAAAGCTTTTCTTTTATGGGTCACAGCCACTTCTACAGAGCCTTATTTCTAGAAATTCTCAGCTGTTTTAAGATTTATTGACTGCATGTGGTTTAAATTTGATTTTTCTTATCAGAGTGTAGCTGTGTACGGGTGCACCATCCCAGCTGGGAAGGGACAGCCAGATGCTCATCTTGCCAAGTTCCACTGGCTGGGTGGTGGGATGGCCTGGGAGTGTGGGCTGCAGGACAGTGTCTCTGCATGGTCTGGTTTGCCAGGAGTGGTCCTGTCCCGGCCACTGGTCCCAGAGCACTGGGACCTGGCAGGGCAAGAGGTGGCACTTGGGTAAGGACATGCACGGTTGGACCTACTGATGTGTGAAACCCAGCACCTACTTTCCAGAAGTGTTTGTGTGTGTTGAACATCAGTACCTCAACATGTGCCGAAATAAAGTCCAAAATACCAGGAAAAAAATCTGTGACAACCACTCAGACCTAATTACTGAACCCACCGAAGCACCTCCAGATAAACCTCGAACTCCAAATTGTAATATTTTGCCAGACAAACACCAAGTCTCTTGCTTTAAACCACAAAACGGCACCTTTTCAGCTCTGGCATTTCCTGGCTTTCTGCTAATTAGGGTCAGATCCATCCCTGCCATCCACACGTCCAACTCCTGTGTACTTTCAGGTGCCCTCCACCCTCCACTGGAACCCACGGAACAGGGACACCCCCCAACTCCGACCTGAGGCACACCTTGCATTTTGCCAGACAAACTCTCAGAAGGGTGAAAATCAAGTTGTAGCCAATTAAATACAAAACTGCTACCGAGCATCTGCTTGGACACCATCTCGGCACATACACAATTCTGTGTGTGCAGACCCCTGCTCACTTAAGGTGGGATTCACAGACCCGCAAATTCGCACATAAATGGGGTTATATCAAGGTAAGAACCAGCTGAGAAAAAAAAAACCTTCCTCTGTTCATCTGAGGCTCCTGCTATCACAAACTTTTGATCAGGCAGTGTGTATATATTATATTGCCCATAAAAGTTTCTGGTGGAGTGTTTCCTCAGTTACTGTATTTATGGAAACCTACAGATTGCTGCTGCGTCGCACGAGCACGGGAAGAGCCAGCACCGTTATGGGTGGGGTTTTGTGCAAAAAAGAGCTAGAATTTTAAAAATATAACTTAAAAGCATAGCTTGAGCTAACATTTTCTGGTTCGTACCTAGGTGAAAGGATCCTATAGAAATGTTAAGATTTGTTTTCTGTAACCATCACCCTTAACCAGCGTGCAATCACCTTTGTTTATTTCTATCGGCGACCTTATTAATTCCCATACTACTTCTGGACCATGCTTGCACCACAGAAGTAATTTTAATTGAACATTTATTAAAACAAATGCTTGGTCAGGATATACCCACTCCATCTGGCCGCGCTGGGCAGGCATTATTTCCTGGATGCGTCTGCTTTGTACAACGCCTTCTCCCACTCTCCCATTTCTCGCCGGCTCCCAGAGAGGATGATTAGATTGTGGTGGGTTTTGCTGGGCAGGCTTTGCTGCCACAGCCCCTTCTGTCTGGCAGAGATCAGCTGCCATGCACGCTCCCCGCAGGACTCTTCCTCCTCCGCCACACAGAGCAGGGCTTATTCTGGAGGCAGATCGTTAGCCCCACCAATCTGACAAAAGGCAGAGATGATCTATAAATAACCCACCCTGCGAGGCTGGACGGGCTCTAGCTTCTTCTTTTTTTAAAATAATTTCCCTTTTTTTTTTTCTTTTTTAATGTTTGTGTGTGTGTGTGTGCACGCTCACAATTAGAGAGATAAGAAATAAAATACGAACCAAGTTCCCAGGGTTAAACTGTTCAATTTCCAACCCCTGGAAAATGAAATAAGACAAGGTTCCCCCTTGCTGCCTCCCCACAGCCACAGCCTGCCCCCCCTAAAGCTCTTTTTTAGTGCACTTGCTCACTTAGCAGCCAAACAATATTTTTATTGCTGGCACCACCAACAAACACAAACCAACCAGGAGACAGGCAGAATTCAAAAACCAGCAGCATTGTGCCGTTAATCCTCTATTCACCGCCGTATCAAAGCACTTCTTTTTGTTACTTTTGCTGTGCTTCATCTCAATGAAAGCTGCTGTTTTTACAGCCTATCTCCTTCCACCCAAAACCCGTGCACACGCTTCTCTCTCCGGCCGGACCACGGGAGATTTAAAGCTGTGGCTGGTGTTTTCTGAAACTTCAGAAGGGGTTTGATGGTCACTAAACTGGTTGGGGTTTATTTACATCTCATCAAAAGCCTACGTGGTCTCTATAATGGCATTTGCAAACTCTGCACCACCTCTAACTATTTACATTTCTTTTCTGAGTGCTGGTCATTTTTTACTCTTTCTTTGACAGCCTCGAGCACATACTTCATTAGTATTTTTTGGGAGGTCCTTATGGGTTTTTTTCAGCGTTTCTGTTCTGTGTAAGAGTGCCTTGAGAGACCCAGCAGCTCCCCGCAGGGTGGTGCGGTGCCAGCAAATGCCTGTGCAAGGTGGAAGGATCACCCAATATGTTGTACTTCCAGCAGCACTAGGAGTGGTGGGCATTGCACGAGACATGGACATTGACCTTCCCACGGCTGGCACATCTCCTCTCGCAGGAATATGATACCTCACCAATTTCCAGGGGACTCTCACATCAAGAAATCAAAGTTCTTGTGGCCTTGGCTGGGATATTCAAAGCAAGTCCACCACAGGGAATTGAGCAACCAGCTCATTTTCTCATGCTGCTTTCTGGTTTTTGGGGTTGCTTGGATTGATATTACCCTTCCGTAAGTGTGACCAAATATTTGGTATCAATTTTGAGTCAGCTCAATAGCTCTAAGCTGGCTGTCGAGTCCCAGATAGAGCTCAATGGCCGTGGCATCATGGAACTGCCTAGAAACAACACATATAAATTATTCAGGGATTCCAGATAAGAGTAAAGAATAAATAACGATTGTACCTTTCTTTTTTCTTTCAGAAGAAACTTGGATCTCTAAGAAGCAGTGCCCCAGGAGGGCAACTGCAGTTTCCTTTCTTAAGGCTAGAACAGCAAAATTTTAGAAAGTTTTGGTTCGGGATACATCTAATCCCCACCTTCGCTTTAGCTGCAGTTTCCACAGTCTTGGGTCAGACCTTCTCCTGACAGATGGATGTGCCTTTGAAAAAGGAACGTAAACACAAGGGCAGCCTGTAAATGAGGCTGCCGTTCTTTGCAGGTGGAAAACTGTAAAGTCATATTTAAAAGGAATTTGCTGAAACCACGGCCAACTGACACCAGAACATACGGCGCAGGGTAAGGACACGACATCTCTGAAGACTGAGGAAGCTTTCACGGGCTTTTAAACCTTTGCAGATGATTGGGCTGTTGCAGGTCCAAAAGCAGAAATGAGAACTGAGTAGGAGAGCACCTCATCTACACCCCAGAGGTCACAGTTCCCAGCGGACGTTTCCCATTGCTTTCAAACACTTAACTCAAATCCAGAGAGAACCAGAAGACAACTCAGATAAAGGAAATGTTGGGATGATGGGTGATGTGAAGGGAGACGTGAAGTTTGTCTTACAAAATGAATAGTTGTGGTGGTGGATACTTTGCACACACATCATCCAAACCCAGGGATTCACCAGGGACCAGAATTAACTTCCAGAAACTTAGAAGTAAGATCAAAGTGCAAGCTTGGAGTAGTTTGATATTCCAGGATAACATATATACCCCTAACAACTGACCTCTGAGCATATTGGTTATACATCATGTTGTGGAGCACCTGAGATGCAGTATTTCCACAAGGATTTAATTTGAAAATGATGGAATAGTCTTAATTTAACAGAATGTCTTCATTCGTGGATGGTGCATGGAGTCAAATCAACAAACAGTCAATGTATTTGGTTTATTGACTTCTGTTGTCAGGCAGGGAACACTATGACTCATGGGCACTTAGCACACACTATATTTTTTCTTCTTCTGAAAGCTTTTCTGAAAAATATGGTTAGAGTTACTCCCTGTCCAAGGAGGTAATGAATTCACTATGAAAATTGACATTAATTACTCTTCTGACGGTGATAGCAATAACAAGGCCTAGTTTTTTTCAAAGAAGTGTAGATAAACATGACTTTATAGTTACATTTTCCTTAATAACTGAATGATATATTTGCTGGTTATCAAGTTACAAAAGTGGCTTTTGAGAGAAGGTGATGGTAAGCCAGGTTGAGATCCAGATGGGGATGGTTTTCGAGCTTGAGGACATTCAGATCTGTGGCAGGGGCTCAGGACCATCGCTGGTTTTGGTTCACAAGGTGCATACTGAGCTTCAAGTAGGACCCATGTCCTCGCTCACCTTCTCTGCAGAGGAATGGGGTAGAACAAGGGGGTCCATAGCCTGACCCTGGCCATATCCAGATCTCTCCCAGCCCCACGGGGGCATGTCAGCCTGACCTGGGACCCTCTTCTGAAAGGGGCCACCACAGTGAACAAAGGATCTACTTCGAGTTTTGCCACCTGGCTCCTTGGTGGCAGTAAGACTGATGGAGATTTGTCCAGGAGCCTCTAAGGTGCAGGCAGGTCATCCACTGGCCAACACTTTGGCCCCAGCAGCAAACACTGGAGTCTGGAGATATCTGTTGCAGAGTACATCAAGCCAAAGGGGTTTTACGGTTGACCATATAATACAGAATGACAGAATCATTGTCTAGGTTGGAAGGGACCTTTCAGATCCTTGAGTCCAACAATCAAAAACATAAAGTTGGGCGAAAATTATATGCAATTTCAGCCTGTGTATGGCAAACCCCTCGAATCACAAAACCTGCTGCCTTATTTTATAAAGGGAAAAGGTTTCCTGCTTAAAAGGTTAAACAGAAATTCAAAAGGTAACTTGCAATGAAAGTCAAGTTGTGGGGAAAAAAAAACAAATAAAAAAAAGAATCCAAGAGCCATTCATCCCTGAGGGGAGGAGGGAGCACAGCAACGTGACCATCAGGTACCCGGGTGTCAGGAAGAGATGAGCTGCCCACCGTAATTAAAGAGAGGGACCTGCGAAAAATCTCACGGAACCAGGAGATGCCAGGAAAACTTGAGTGAGTGGGAGCCGTTGGCTCAGACAATGGGAGACGAGGAGGAGAGCAGAGGAGAGGGGTCGGTAAGAGGCGTTTCACAGCAGGGACAGCTCTCCTGAGCTGACAGAACTTCCCGGGCTCTGCGCTCGACCTGTGATGAATCGCAGACACACAAAGCACCGGCTGCGACCGGGAGCCATCCTCCTAATGCATGTCACAAACTTCATAATTCCGCTTGGAACGAGACAACAGCAAGTTAAATTCCGGGATCACTGTCACCGTGTCACTTACAGAAGAAGTTGCACCGGGGAACAGTTGGCTATTGGAGTAATTTGAATGGATATGTCACTTTCCACAACCTGTGATTTGAGGTAAGTGCCCTGCTATTATACAGCAGCCCTGTCAGGCAGCCGGGGCCGAGTCTGTGCCGCCACCTCCTTGTCCTCGTCCCCCACATCCCACCGCTCTGAAAATTCACATTTCCTTCCCCACAGCACCCCTCATGACCCCCCCCAGTTCGGGTGGACAAACATTCACCGTGTGTCCCCCACACCTAGGGCCTGACTTTAATTCCAGTTGTGTGTTGCGTACCAAGGCGGGCGCTCCCAAACCAGGCGGAAACAGGGAGTGGCTTCTGAATAAACCGATTAATCCCGATCGGCGCTGACCTCTGGGCAGGTTTCGTCTGACTCGGGGCTTCAGCGTATGGTCGATATGTCTTACTGCTAAATACTTGCAGAAGTTGCTTCATAAGGCTGTGTACATCTTACCCACAGCTGTGACAGGTTCAGTCGATTCCCTGCGCTGAACAGGGGGAAAAATTACTGGCTGGGCAGAAGCACCGTGGTTTTATCTAGTACCTGCCCTCCAGGAACACCCTCGTATCGCTTATATAGAGCTTTATCCTGATATTTTGGTATCTGAAAGGCAATGCATCCAGCACACAACCCCTGCCCTGATTTGCCTAAACTGATTCAGAAGAGTTAAATCAGCCCAGTCACCAAGTCCAGGTAAGTCCCAAAGGCTTAACTTCAACCAGCAGAACATCAACCCCAGCCATTTGGATTTAGAGGCCTCCAAACACAGGATCCCCCCCCCCCCACCCCCACCGCCCC
>VZTM01027486.1:160478-172978 GCA_013400555.1 Jacana jacana
TCCCTGCCTGCCCTGTCCCCGCCAGCCCCATCCCTGCCTACCCCATCCCTGCCAGCCCCATCCCTGCCTGCTCTATCCCTGCCAGACCCATCCCCGCCTGCCCCATCCCTGCCTGCCCCTGCCTGTCCCATCCTTGCCTGCCCCACCCCTGCCTGTCCCTGCACCCACCACAGAAACTCGGAGCCAGAGCAGGATTTTGTGGAAAAGCGGGAATTTGCCTCAGAACGGTGTCACCACCGCAACCCCACGCCCAGTGTCACTCTACCTGCAGAAATAGATATCCCTGGAAAAGCCAATGCCTCCAGAAAAACAGCAGGGGATGCAAATGTGAGCAAGGTTAAAGTTTACGTTCGCTGCCGTGTTCTTTTGCCGGTGGCATGTATTATAAAAAAAATATAAAATACACCCAAACTGTACATATTATAAGGCTATATTTTTATCTTTGGGTTCTGGTGACACGTACAAACCACTTGAGCTTTGCTTTCGTGGTTTATATTGCCACCAGAAACCCTTGATAAAAATACAGCTTTATATTGTACAGTTGGGTATAGTTTATTTTCTCCATATATCATATACTGTTTTATTTATAAACATACACAAAGACACTTGTACATGCAAAGCAGTTTTTTTATTGAAGTAATTCTGAGATATCAATAATGCTACATTAACTAACGCATCCTAACGCAGTAATTTCTCGGTTAGCAATGGCCTTCCTAAAGAGACATCTATGAAAATATGATAAAACACATAAAAAAAATATCAGTATTTCCATGGTAGAATTTACGATTCCCACACTGAAAATTTCGGCTTCTGGTGGCTCGTACTGGCAGAGAACCCTGCTTAAGCCACCTCAAAACGTGGCTTTAATATCTCTTGAAGACTCGAATCCCTTCTACAGAGAAGCCACGGGAAATAAAGCTTCGCCGAACACAGAAATGCAAAAAAATCTAAAGGAAAGAAAAAAAAATCAAACTCCAAAAGGAAACGTGCTGCTGATAAACAGGCAACTACGATGGCTTTCCCAATACTTTGCCCAAGTTGATAAAAACTGCTTATTTAAGGTACTTTTCATGCAGTTTGCCCGGCAGCGTCTCTTCTGCCGCTGCTCGCACCATTCAGCTGGGGCAAAAAAAGTTATTCCCTTTTGGAATTCTCCCAGAAAAACCGGGAACAAGCAGCTGGGCAGCCGCTTGCTTTCCCCTCCATCCCTGGGTGCTCCATCCCCCCCGGCCAGGGGACATAAATCCGGGTTCCCAGCTCGGTGGGGACGAGGGTGAGCAGGGACGAGCCGGGACTCGCTAGCGGCTTCCTTAGCCGTGGAGACTCACACCTCGCATTTGCCACGTCCCTCCTGCTCCCTTATCCCTGCTTTAATGGACATTAAAAATAGAACAAAACGGGGCTGGAGATGGGAACAAAAACCCCTGCACAACAAGGCCTGGGTGGCTGCAGTCATTCTGCTGTAAAATGTAAAAACAAGAGAGGGCAGAGGAGCTGCCTCCCCCAGGACGCATCCCGCTTCCTCAATATAGTGGTGCCACCGCGCATTTCACTCCGGATGTTGGTTTATATTTATATGTCACTCAAATATTTACCATTTTTTTCCTGAATCCTGCCAGGGGCTGGGATTGCTCGTTACGAGCCCCATCAACGCGCCCACTTCTCTTTCTGCAGCTTCTCGTGCGACAGAAGCCACTCTTTCATGAGGTTTCCTCCTCCGTAGTTGCCGCTTTGCCCGCTGCTGCGAATCACCCTGTGGCACGGGATGAGAATCGGGATCTGCAAAAAAACACAAAACCCCACATCAAAACCACACCAAAAATCGGGGTGAGGCAAAGGGGAGTCCATAAATCCACCCCTGAACAGGGAGCCCTCGGCCACCATGCCAGAAGGGATGGAGATGGAATGAGATGCTCCCAGTGGAGCGTTGGCCATGGTCAAGGACAGGGCAGTGGCGGCACCGGGGAGGTTCTTGGCTAGAAAGGCACCCAGCTCTGGGAAGAACAACCCAGTTCATAGGAAAAACAAAGAAAAAAACAGTCTGCACAGACATTTTAATACATAAAAGTGATGTGAAGTCTTAAAAGCGTCACACCAACAGGACTTAAGGGTGATGGTGGACGAGAAGCTCAAGAGGACCTGGAAATGTGCCCTCACAGCCCAGAAACTGCCTCCCCCCCATCCTTGGCTGCGTCCCCAGCAGCGTGGACAGCAGGGCAAGGGGGATTCTGCCCCTCTCCTCTGCTCTGGGGAGATACCCCTCTCCAGTGCTGCCTCCAGCTCTGGGGCCACCAGCAGCAGAAGGACACGAAGCTGTTGGAGGGACCAGGGGAGGCCATGGAGATGCTGGGAGGGCTGGAGACCCTCTGCTGGGAGGACAGGCTGAGAGAGTTGCGGTGGTTCAGCCTGGAGAAGAGAAGGCTCCAGGGAGACCTTGGAGCCCCTTCCAGCCCCTAAAGGGACTCCAGAAAAGCTGGGGAGGGACTCTGGATGAGGGAGAGGAGCCACAGGATAAGGGGAAAGGGTTTGACACTGAAAAAGGGGAGATTGAGGTGAGATTTGGGGAAGAAATTCTTGCTGTGAGGGTGGTGAGAGCCTGGCCCAGGTTACCCAGAGAAACTGTGGCTGCCCCACCCCTGGAGGGGTTCAAGGCCAGGTTGGACAGAGCTTGCAGCAACCTGGTCTGGTGGGAGATGTCCCTGCCTAGGGCAGGGGGTGAAACTCAATGATCTTTAAGCTCCCTTCCCACCCAAACCATGACACGATTCTATATATAAAATGCCATCTACAACCCCCACCCTGTATAAAATCTCTGCCAGAAGCAGATGTTCCCATCCCGTTCCAGCCCTCTCCAGCTGCCTAGGGTGGGTGACAAAGCCCTGCAGAGCCCCAAGGCACAGAGGGATGGCCTGGAGCTAGGGGACCACACCATTAATTACCATCCCAGGATGAGGAGAGGCTGTGCTTTTGGACAAAACCCCCAGCAATGAGCAGAAGTGGTGGTTGGAGCGAGCTTCCCCATCCCTGCTGCCCCGGCAGGTCCCTCCCCTCCCCACAGCACCTCCACGGGCGCCGCGGAGAAGCCCTTCAGGAGAACAAGGCCCTATTTATTATTTAACAGCGAGTCGATCCAAAATGGGTTGTGAATTTTTAAAACCTACAACAGGAGCGTTTGAATTCACACCTAAACCAATTTAAGAACTTTTCTTTCTTTTTGGTCATNAATGTTGGGGTTTGTTTGGGGGGGGGTGGTGTTTGGGGTTTTTTTTACAGGTGATTATCAGTTGAAGGACACACCATAACCCAGGGAATACATCACTTCTAACCACCAAATGCGCTTTGGTAACTGCCCAGTAATACCATGGCAATGAGAGAACTGCGAAAACTCACTGAAAAGTGCAGTTTTCCCAGATTTGGCTACCTTCAAGTCAGAGAGTATAGTTTATTTTTATGTAGACACACAGACAAATCACGCACTTGACGCTGACTTATTGTAATCCCATTTAAGAGTTACTTCAGAGCCGTTGGAGCCGTGCTCCTATCTGAGCTGGGGACACAGAGACCCCAAAGCTACCGGCCAGTTTACTTTGTAAACTGGGGTTTTATTTTGGAGAGGGAGATTCTTTCCTTTTCTTTCGGTAATTTCCATGGCTGACATTTAAAATCTCGGTCCCAGCCCACATTCCCAGGCATTCCCAGGCATTAAAGGGAAAGACACATAGGTGCTTCTTGTTAATCAAGGTTTAATAAAGAACACTTATAAGAGCTGCTTTATTTGGAGTTGGCAAAGCCACAAGTGAATTAGGCATCCATGACAACTCCAGTGAGCGCCAATAAAACCTTCACCCCGAGCCGTCCCGTCCCGCACTCAGGTATGATTTCTCTAAAGAAGTTGGGGTTTTTGCAAGTGTTTTTTCCAGTTTGGGGTTTCTCCATCTTTCCAAGCCCCCAGCATGAGTTACTGCTGGGGGATTTTCTGGGGTGACAAAGGTGTAACAAGCCGTAATGACATATTATAAAACAACCTCTAAGGCTGATTTGCAATTCTTTAAAATACAAATAGAGCAAACCAGGGTATTTTGATGGCAAGGCTGTAAATCTCACGACAGGACAGGGGCCAAAAGCTCTTCCTGGTAACTTGATGGATTCTCCTGCTAAATTGTGCGAGAAGACAAAAGATTTGCCCATAGAGGGGGGGAAAAAAAGGACTTTCTGTTCAGGTGGTCAGAGCTGGCACACCACACGGTGTCTTGGATGATCCTGGGTTGGTGCAGGACCCGCTCACAAGCTCAGGGACGCATGGCTGAGTCTACCATCACGCAAGAAGAGGAGGGTTTGTGACAAAATGCGTCTTTTTCCATGCCCCAAAATAAAGAATTTCATCCCAGAGTTTGTCCCAGCGCAGGCAATTGCCCATGCATCGCCCTCCACAGCCTCGGATGGAAAAGAAAATGCAGTGCAGAAGGCTGTAATTTAAAAATATTGAATATTGCTTCAGTTTGGCTTAATTGTGGTGACAACTTTCAGACGACTAAAATAATTAAACCTGCTAAAATTTATTAGGGCCCTGAGGACATTTTAGAGGGAGTACTACCCTAGTCTGGAGCTTTAATGCCTCGGCTGCATTTAATGTAATTTTTATCAATAACCAAGCAGCTCATAATATTATAGCTCCGCTGAAATCTTCACGCTGTGAAATCTAATTCCTCTAACGTGCGAATCCATCACTTACACAGGCCCTACCTCAAACGCCATAAAACTTCCAAACCCACAGATTTGTCTCCAACAACAACAAAAAAGCCAACACGAAGGGGCCCCTCTCGGATCAATAACGGAGTCCCTCTGATTCGGGCACCAGCTGAATATTTTCTCCAACTTCGCTTTTGTTCTTCTGGGTAGAGGCCCACAAGGGAAAGAGCTTGTTTTCACTCGCAGCCTCATCAATACCTAAATCCTGGTGAACAAGTGACACTGAGAAGCTGTAATCAATAGCTCCCTGTGCGTTTTTTCTTCTGGTCAAATGGTTCAGCGCTACTGACAGCCCTGACACTCGGAACATGATGCTAAATCTTTATCAACAGCCATCTGGGTGACTGGCAGAACAAGGCTCGGGCGGTCATTAACGCTCGTGGCAATCTGTGAATAAACCAACTCCTTGAGAAGGCGTTTGTTTAGGGAAAAAAAAAGAAAAAAAGAAAGAAAGAAAAAAAAAGGTGTGTGTGGGGAAATGCCCTCCCTGCACGAGGCATTGATCGCCTTTGAACTGCATTTAAGCCAATTCCGTTGGAGGATGGAGCGGAGCCACTCGTTAGGGATTCCCTGTCTGAGGTGAGGGAAACCTGCTCGTCCCCATCCCACCCAATGGATGGGCTGGGGACCACCAGGAACTGCCAAACTGTCAAAAACCCAACAGCCAGGATGGAAAGAGCTGAAATATCCAGTTATAACACACAAGGAGAAGCACACTTAGCAAATAAATCATCTTTTGGTTTGCTCATGTCCTGTGGCTTTTTCTCCCCCTCTGCCCCAAAAGAAACAGTGTCTCCCAGGATGGTTATTGCTGCCCACCCTGGGAATTAATACACAAGTAGTTTTAGGTGTTCCCAGTGTTTCAAATCTCTCCATCCCAATGCCCAATTATTCCTTCCAATCCCCAATGGTTAAAATATTTTGGCTGAATCATATCCTTGACTTAGGATGGATGAAGAGCAGCATCCAGTCGTACTCTTGGCTGAGTTTTAGCATAAACCACAACAAAACCAGGGAGAATATCACAGAATATCACAGTTGGAAGGGACCTTAAAGACCAACTCCTTGCCACCCTCTTGCCCTGGGCAGGGACACCTCCCACCAGACCAGGTTGCGCCAAGTCTCATCCAGCCTGGCCTTGAACCTCTCCAGGGATGGGGCAGCCACAGCTTCTCTGGGCAACCTGGGCCAGGCTCTCACCGCCAAGAAATTCTTCCCCACATCTCTTCTCCATCTCTCCTCTTTCAGGGTCAAGCCCTTGCCCCTCATCCTGTGGCTCCCCTCCCTCATCAAGACTCTCTCACCAGAAAGAACACCATATACCACGACAACCATACACGCCGTCAACAGAGAGCTGAAGATGTCTTATTTAAGGCACAGAACAGTCGTTTAGGATGGCCTTGGACTAATCAGCCCAACACTTGCCATCTCCCATGAGTCTCTGTGATTTCTTTTTGATCCTCCCATAGTAGTCTAATGAGATTTTTAATTGAACTTTATGGGTTCCCTTTGAGGACCACAGACCTCGCAATCAATCTGCACCGCGGTAAACTATTTGAAGTTTGTCTGGCGAAAGGTGAGCCGTCCCCGCCACGTCCTTGGCATAAATTGAGGCAAAGACGTCGCATCCTTCAGCGGCTGCTGGCACCTATTCCACCTTCTCATAAAGTTGAAGGTCACCGTATGAATTATGTGAAGCAGCCCAACTACAGCGGGAGACCTGTGGAACGTGCGCTTCCAAAACTACCGACCAAGGGAGAAACCTCCCGCTGTTTTGTGGGAAATGGTGAGATACTGCATTTTACCAACACGTTTGAGCAGCAAAGCGACGCCAGGCTTGGGTCTGTTTCAAATGCTCATTGCTATAGTTGTTACTGTCCTCGTTACATCATGGTTACGATGCAGTCATCATGTTTATAATTTAGTCCTTTAATCACAGGAGGCATCTCAAGGTGCAAACTACATCCCGATTTCGCCGTTTCACACAGCTTAGCACCAATCCTTAAGAGCAGCATCCGCTTCCATTTCACAAAAGCCTCCCCTGCTTTCAGCCTCTCTCCCGAGAATGAAAAAAACCACCAACCCGCCGCTTCACAAAACACCCCCTTTTCTGCCACGTCGTCGAAGTGATCGCTCCTCAAACCCCGCATTTATCTCCTGGAGCCGGGGCTGAGGGTGGTGACCACCCTGTTCCTCGTCTCCTGAGCCCAGACCCTTCCCACGCTGCCGCCCAGGTGACACCTGCTGCTTAATTCACTGTTTGGTCAGAACCCCAGCTCAGCATCTCACCCTATACCCAGCCTGCGAGGGTGTTTATACCCACCCTTGCCAGAACCTTGCCCAGAACCGTAGGGTTCTGGGGCACCCTACGCCTCCGCGCAGGTAGCACAGCACCAGAGAAACTCAGATCATCCCTACTGGGGTTTAAGCCTCCGAGCTCGATGAAGGAGCCCACCCTGATATTTAAGGGTGCATCAGATTTTCCTAGGGAGCCGCTCACAGGAGCGGTGTAAAGCCCTGTTCCGTCAACACACCGCGTTGCACTTGACAATGCCAGCTGTTTCAGTGCGATGGAATGCTTGCCGATAGGGTAGGGTGTACATTTAGACAAGGCAATGCACTGCAAACCTGCAGGAAGCAGCTCTCAAAGAACACCGGTACAGCCTTGTGCAAAAGGATGTGTAATTGCTATCGCCTCCGAATGTACCCGGCTCTGCCCTCAGGCTGCAGTGGAGCAGCAGCATCCAAAGTAGCGGTAACAGCAGGTTCTGGTGTGAAAATTCCTGCTTTTTCCCCTGTGAGGGAGGATGAAAATAGTTCTGAAAATATACAGCAAAGCTACCGCTTTTTTTATAATTGTTTATTTATTTTTTAAACGGGGTCCTATCTTATTATTGTGATTTCCCAGCCCGTGCTGGGGCTGCAGCGGGTGCTGGCCCCGGCAGAAAATTTTTAAGCACGTTAGAGATAATAATGTATAGCTCCAGGGGAAGAGAAAGAGCTGTATTAATTTAATGCCGCCCCAATATTTCACAACAGGAAGCTGATGATAAAAAATCATCAGTGCCGTAATGACAGCCCTGCCCATTCCGAAGCACGTTTTTATCTCTGCGCATCTCCTGTCCTTAAATCCGTGATCTCACACTGAAATTGTGTATTTCACTGGCAGCACCCATTTGCTGTCTGTCTCGCTTTTCCCACATAAATCTTTCCCTGGTCCTTGAGACCTATGAGCCAGAATCTGCAGGGTGACTGACTATCCAGAATACACAGGTTGAGTGTACGAATGAGGTGAAGCACAGAGATAACCTGCAGCACTGCAAAAACCCCCCTTGCTTTACTAGATCTATATGTAAAGCCACCTGAAAACAGATTTTCTAACCCGCTTTGCGGCCGCACGTGGCAGCCTCGTCCACACCTTATTAAAGAAGCTGTTGAGAGGACCCAGTGTAAACACGAGGCAGGAGGTCAAAGATTATGGCAGGTCCAACACTGGAGAGAAGGAAGGGAATTCAGGTATGGAAAAGACACGTGTTGCTCAGGGCAAGTGGTAACGAGGGGAAATACGTTGAAGAATGGCCAGAAAGGCCACGGGTTTTCATGTTTTTAAAGGTAAATAACAAGGGAAGGAAGACGTTGCCTTGACCGACTCTCCTGTTCTTTGCCCAGGGACCCCTCGGCTGCAGCTCTGGCCCCACACCAACCACTGTGGTTCATAAATACACCTGGAAATCTAAATCCAGGCAGCTAAAAGGGAAAGATAATGACTGGGAAGGCAGACAAAGAGGCCAAATACTGTAACACGCCGTTTTTCCCAAACCACAGGCCTCACCTGGAGCGCTGCTCCCTCCAGTTTGTTCAAATTCAGGCAACTCACCTGCAGATAATGGGGAAATGCCATTTACAGCTGATTTGGAGCACATGGGGGGAAAAAAAAAGCCCAACAACATAGTGGCAATTAGGGATTTGATTCAAACGTGTACCTACACGAATTTAAAATCCCTCCTCTTCCACATTTTCAGAAACTTATCCACTCCAGAGAGGACGCACTGCTGTTAACACGACCAAAGCTACTCATCCCCTGTCCAAGTGAGGTCCGTGTTGGGGTATAGAAGACTTCTCTCATGTAAAAATACAGAAGAAATTTTGCAAACAACAAGGCAGGTAGATGCTGATAGAGCCATTCTATGATGAATTACAAGAGGTGCAATTTTCCTTTCTCAAATCCAGCGCCACAAATGGTGGGGAATAAATCACATTAAACTGGGCCGTGCGTTATCGCTGATTAGAAACACTTACTGACCTTATTACTCGTGGTAGGCCAGTTTTCATAGGAGATAAATTTAATCTAATGACATTTAGCCTACAAAGCTCCCTAAATCCACCGCCACCACCTTCCACCAGCTTTAAAAGTTGACGTGAACTTACGGGGTTGCTCCTCATGGCTCCCCCCACGGCTCTGGCCGCTCGGCTGTTGCCCGACAGCTCCGCTAATCGCTTGTAGGAAACGGCCTCCCCGAACTTCACCTCTCTCAACAGGGTCCACAGCACTTGCCCAGTGAAGGAATCTGCAAGAGAGAGGAAGGGAGCACCATTGGTACAGGCGGCTGGAAAAACAACCACCCTGAGATGCAATACTCAACCCCCGCCAACGCAAAGGCAGAACCTCTCAACAGCAGCTTTCTAATTGAAACAGCCCCGATGTGCTGTCCTGTTATTGTGTCCTATATTACTACATTTAGATACATGATTATTAGAAAGAGCGCTTGAAGTAACCGATCACTATAAAAAAAGGATTTAAGGCTTCGATTTTCCTATATTTTTAATTTGCTTCTAGTACAATTATCCCGTTAACTCGTACAATGTGGTTTTCCCATTAAATTGGCGGCGTATAAATTAGCATAGAGTCAAATTAAAAAGGCAAGGAAGAGCCGGCTCTACCTATTTTCGCGACGCCCCGGCATCTCCAGCTAATTTCCAACTTCAGCTGGGCCGCGCGGCAGCCGCAGCCCTGGAGCCAGCGGGGCCGGTATTACCCCGGCTGACTGCCTTTTATAGCCCAGACCCCCCCCAAGCTACGGCCCTCGCCACACGTTAAGGACTAGCTGTGACCTTGAGTCTCTGGCACATCCTTAATGACACCCGGAAAAATAAAGGTGGGGAAAAAGAAAAGAAGAAGACGACGACGGCAGAAAATAATGTATCTCCCCGTTATTTTAATTTTAATTCGCCAGCAAATTGCTTCGGAGTGTTCCAGCGGTGGAAATAATGAAGGAGCAACGGCACTCGGACCAGCTTCCTCCGGCCTCTAAGGGTTTTACCTTCCCAACCCAGGATCGTTCAGTGAAAGGAAAAGCCAGCACCGCGCTCGGGTTTCAGTTGGGTTGAACTCCTAGTGCTCTTCCAAGGCACTTGCAAAAGCTTTGAAGGTCTCACTAGTGAATAACTTACTGAGAGGAGCGAGCCGGCGGAGAAAAACAAAGAAAAAAGGAGGAAAGTAAAAAAAAAAAAAAAGGAAAAGAGGAAAAGAGACCCCTTCCCCCAGCTGAGAGCTTCAGCCCCTGCTTTGGCAAAGAAACAAACTGATTAAAAACATTTTCTTTCCTTAGTTGTCAAAAAAAGACATTGATTGCGCTACATAGGAAGAGAGTGAAATGTGATTTTCTTCTTAAAGGAAACCCATACACCATTACGTGTGTGTTAAATAATAAAAATCACTTCTTAACTGAAGGGAATGATAATCACTTCATTGAAAAAATCTGTTTAGTCTTTATTATAACATTAAGCAAATTAAACATCAGCATAATCCAGGTGATACGAGAAAAGGGTCATCAAAGAAATTAACTTTGTTGTTCATTAATTTACATGGATTAGTAGAGGGCAAAGAGATAGCAAATCTGCTCTAGTTTTTTATGATATAATTTCAAACTGTACACCATTTGTGGCAGTAGGGTGACTTTGGGGTTAATCAGACTGATTTGTCCTTTTAATTGCTTTCTATTCAAAGAAAATTCATTAGATAATGTTCTCTTCAAAATTCATGAATCAATTTAACTGAAGAAACCACATTAACAGCTTTGGGTTCATTAGCACAAGCAGTTGTGTTACTCGCTGATTGCTGGGAGGGTTTCCTTAGGCAAACAGATTTTGTTTACTGTGATTCCTTTGGAAAGGTTTATTCCAAATCAAATTGTTACTTACTATTTTTTTAACCTTCCTCTTAAGCTGGCAAGAGGAGTGTTAACCTTGCCCGCTCGGGGGTCTCGGGGAATTACTGCCTGATACCATCTTCTAAATCAACGACACCCAGTGACCGCACATGGACATGGCCCCGAGTCCAAAACACCCCCCCCCTTTTTCTTTTTACCACCATTTTTGGCAGGATGTGACTTTCTGAAACTTGTCAGAATAGGAGGGGAAGTGGGGGCAACTCCAGAGCCCTCCATCCCCAGCAGTAGCACCACGGAGCCCAGCGATGCCCAAATCGTTGCGCACCTTTTCACGGGCCAAGAGAGGGACAGAGATTGTGTGTCCCCCCTCCCACCCCTGAGAAACCGGGGCAGAGATTTCCCTCCTTCCACTGTACAATTTTTCACTCTACAATTCTTCATTATCCTGTCTTTTGCACCCACATAAACCACTCTCCAAGTTAGAGTTCAGCAGAATGAAATATTCAGCGATCATGCACATCATTTTATAAATGTATCTGAAAACTCAATTTCATCCTGTAGGGAGCAAATGCATTAATTAGTTTAAGCAGCTCTAAGAGACAGTGCCAAAGACTGTTATTAAACTGTCTGCAAGTGTGAGTGCCTGTAAGCACAACCTGCCCAAATTAGATGGCTGAACTTTCACCAATTTTCAGCACGTGCCAAGGTTTTATGCTATTAAATATCGTTATAAAGCGCTGTAAAATACGCACATAAAAATTAACACCCGCGCGCACAAGTTCTCCTGTTCCATGAAAGACTTCATCCCTCCCTGAGCTGAGGATGCCCATGCTGTTCTGTAGTGGCCCATGTCGTTCTGGAGTGGCCCACGTCAGCAGAGCCACAGCTGGACTGAACCACGTCATGGGAACGGGAATAGCAGAGGTCTTCTCCTTCTTCTGCTCCCACCCTCTCTGTCTGTGCTCCCTCCAGGCCACCAGGCACTGGACCTCCCTCTTGCCAAGGAACACGTTATGGCCAACAACCAGTATTGGTAGATGCTACTTCTCATTTAAGACAGATTTCACAACCAAATACATGGCTCACCATTTCCCACCAAGAAGGCCAGGGTGAAGGTGGATTTAAGGACAAAGAAGGCACAGACTTGTGGCCGAGCTGGGTTTCCAAGTCTCCACAGCTCTGAGGACCCATTCCCACCTCCAGCTGCTGCATCCTGTGGCATCCAGGGAACACAAAAATACTTGGGTTTTGTAGAATCACAGTATAGCTTGGGTGGGAAGGGACTTTGAAGACCATCTAGTTCCAAACCCCTTGTCCTGGGTGTGGACACCTCCCACCAGACCAGGTTGCTCCAAGCTCCCTCTGACCTGGCCTTAAACCCCTCCAGGGATGGGGCAGTCCAGCTTCTCTGGGCAACCTGGGCCAGGGTTTCCCACCCTCACACCAAAGAAGTTCTTCCTGAGATCTCATGTAATTTCCCCTCTTCCAGTTTGAACCCATTACCCTTTGTCTATCAATATTTATAGATGAAATGTGTCACCTTCATCTCATTCAGATCTGACCCCATGCAACTGCTGGCCA
>VZTM01027486.1:177978-182978 GCA_013400555.1 Jacana jacana
CGATCCTCGTAAGACTTATCCTCCAGGCCTCACTGTTGTGAAGGCTCTCTGTTCATTGACAGACCAGCATTTGAGTCCTTACGTACCGACAAGCCTTTTTTACATTGGCTTAACAGCATTAAAATCTCAGTTACAGGCCACGAAAATAGTAATTTCAATCGCAATGACCTTCCTGCCTCCTGCCAGGTGACTTTAACCACTTTCATTCCCAATAAAAATACCAAGTGGTGGAAGTTCACTCATCTCCAAGTCACGTTTTGCACTTATGAGCACACAAATGCTCCTTGTATGGACAGATGTAATTGAAGATACATGTGCATACACAAATATTCCCTTTGCATAATTTGTTTTTCTCAGACAAAGCCTTGCGTGTTTATAACCACATTAAAAATCCACTTATGAGGTGCTGGAGGCGTTGATAAACGAGACTAAAATACAATACTGGTGCTACAGTCCAAATTCAGTCCATCACATAACCGAGTCCGCAACATCCCAACAACTCATCCTAATTACTCCTGACCTTATCCTTCCAGACGGGAGCGGAGCGGGAGCACTTTAACATCGATTTGAGAGCACACAAGCCAGCAAGCAAATGCCTACTGGAAAGGCAGAGACCTACACAGCGAGAGTTGTGACCGTATTTGACCTTACAAGGGGTATTTGTTGATGAAGCAGAAAGGGAGACCTTCTCCCATCTGGGGAGAGGCAGGGCCTTCAGCCCAGGACACCACCTCCAGGTTCAGGTGGGAGGTCCTCAGGTTCCTCCAAAACTCTCATGTTTACGAACTGGAAGAAAGGCTCTGAGCATCCCCTTAATGTACATGAAAAATAAATGGTATATAAACTGTAGATTGCACGGTGTTAAGGCTCCCCCCATCAGTGCCCACTTGCCAGGTCAAATACATGGCCAATGAAAAGCAACAATTTGGTATATTTTTAATAGTAATATGTTGCTTTAGGAAGTATAAAATGCCACAGAGTCAAGGAATTGTCCATGTTGGAAAGGGCCTTTCAGATCCCTGAGTCCAGCCATCAACCCACCACTGACCTACGTCCCTCAGCACCACATCTGCCCAGCTTTCAAATCCCTTCAGGGACAATGAATCCACCACTGCCCTGGGCAGCCTCTGCCACGGCTTCACAACTCTTTCCGTGAAGGAATTGTTCCCAGTCTCCATCCTAAACCTCCCCTGGGGCAAACTGAGGCTGTTTTCTCTTGTCCCCTTGCCTGGTGCACTTAAAACAACTAATTGTTTCATGCTGTTTTTTTTAGAGAAAGTTCTGCTTTTGTACAATTTTAGGTTCTGCCCTCACCTCTGCTGCCGAGGCACCAACAAAGACCTGTTGGCATTTCTACGGTCCCCTACCTACAGGCTTAATGATCAGATAGAGGAACCTGCTCCAGGCTTACACTCACCATTCAAAATCTCACTCAATTCTTGCTTTGTTTCAAATACATCAATCTTGGGAGCAGGGAGTAACTGTGAAAAGTATGTAAAAATAACTTTTTAATGACTCGATGAATACTTTTAACACATAAAAGATCTGCTATAAGCATCCCTACAAGAGACCTGCAGATCAGAGCAACTGAGAAACATCAACCACTGCCTCATTCACAGGTAATTTTTTTCATATTTTATGGTTATTTAATGCCACACAACACTCCTTCCTGCTCTGCAAAGGGCACGGAATAGTCCTTCCAGAGACACCACGCACCAGCTCTGCTGCAATTTCTAAGCGACTGGGCCAGAAAATTAAATTTGTATTTTTCTATTCAAGATAGAAATAAATGAGGGACTCGTCTCTATTTCACTTTGTCAGAGAGCTGGTACTCATCTAGAACTTTACCTGCGTGTCTTCTAAATTCTCCTCACTGGCTGCTATTTGCAGACAGAGCGTGGGAACTGAGCCCTGCTCTCACACGGCAATAACGAGCCCTACCCAAGGGCCACGTGTGCCAAGAAACCACAACTCACCACCATCTGGCTTAGAAATAGAGATGTTACTTCAAAACATATTCTCTTTTTTCCCATTTCTTGGAGTTCTTGTTACTGTTGAAAGCCCCATGGCCCATGCCAGGCCTGGGAAGGTTGCTCGTCTTCTCTGGAGAAAAATCAAAAATTAAGTTCAATTTACCTCAATCCATATTGCTGGAACTCAACAAAAAATGCAGTCTCCAACGTCTAACTCTGATCTAATTCTTCCCTGACTTGTCCTGTTGCACAAACCTGCCCACAGTTCCTAAATAAGAGAAGATGCAGTTTCCTAGTCACAGTGGGATTTCAGAAGGGTGGGCAGGACCATCTGGTTAGAGTTAGACTGGAATGGGCTGGGAGGTTCTGCAGAAAACTTCTGAAGATTTATAGAAGTGCTGGAGGTCTCATTCTGGTATTAATGAACTCAAAACACAAGGTGAAGGAAAAGGATTCAACCACTCACATGTGTTGATAAAGCATGATTTCCAACCCATACCTATAAATTAGGTTTACTACCATGAAAGTTTCAAACTCAACACAACCTTTGGTTGAAGGCCTCGGCTCAGGATCATCCAGTTTAAAACTACACCTGGGAGAGCTGATGACCTACAAACTGGGTGGCTTTGGAGAAATAAAGCAACCAAGCCAAACAAGGAGTTTTGTCCCCCCCAGCCCTCCACTCGCCCATACAAACGTAGAACCACCAAGTAAACATCAAACTCTGGGCCCAGAACTCGATGGAGCCCTTATCCTACAATATATATATATATCTCTTTTTAATCACCTCAGTGCAACACTAAGTTGGGTTCTTTCAGAGCAGGGAACTGTGCACCTCTTCCTTTGAAATAGCACTTTCAGAATGATGGTTAATGGCTGGATTCTGCCAGCACAGATAATGGTTGTTCTCCTCTGGGCGGGCTGATGGACCTGGGTGGGACGGGGAGTCTGATGGGATGATGTCCCATCAGCTCTCCCGTAGTTTTCAGGCCTAATTGCTTTTCCTCTACAATTCCACTTAGAATTCCATCAATGAGGTGGTTTTTACGGTTTCATTTTTCAAGGGGGCCACAAACAGCCACTCCCAAATGACTCTGGATCAAGAAAACTGCACCCTCCTTTGCTTCGTGAAGATCGTGTCACCAAAGATAACCTTCCCTAGAAAATTAATGTGTGAAACATGCAATGCAAATGTGCTCCACTGGGTGAACAAAGTACAAGACCTTCGCTTGCCTAAGATACAAGCAGCAATTTCTTTACTTTTCTATAAGTGTCTTTGTAAATGTGCACGTTAAAAATAATATTCATTAAGTTGCTTAACTGTAATAAAACATAACTATTTGCTTACTGCATACAAATTAAGTCGGTATCAAAGTACCGATTTTCTTTTGAGTTTGTAGTAATTTATTATTGAATTATAAATATCTAATGTATGAAGCTAAACACTTACATCGCACTTTGCAAACACTAATTCACAAATGATGCAACATCTTTTCAAGGCACATATGAAAGCAGCAGCAATTAATGCCTACAATCTTCTGGCTCCAACCTCAAAGTTGGAGTGGGTTTTTTATTTAGTTTTTATTTTTTTTTTTTTTTAAGGAGAGTGCATTTAAGCAGCCAGAAAAACAACTGTGAAGATGTAAAGTGTGATTTCATGAAGTCACTTACAGTGCCTTGGCTGATATGGGTGCCAATGTACGCAGCTGCTGAAGAATCACAGAATGGTTTGGGTTGGAAGGGACCTTAAAGGTCATCCAGTTCCAACACCCCGCCGTGGCCAGGGACACCTCCCACCAGACCAAGTTGCTCAAGAGCTGTAATTTGAATTCATAGAATCGTTATGGTTGAAAGAGACCTCTAAGATCATCGAGTCCAACCATTAACCCAACACTGCCAAGTCTACCACTAACCCATGCCCCTCAGAACCACTTCTGCCTGGCTGTTGAATCCCTCCAGGGATGGTGATTCCACCACTGCCCTGGGCAGCTTCTTCCGAGGCTTTGCAACCCTTACTATAAAGAAATGTTTGCTAACGTCCACCTTAAACCTCCCCTGGCACAACTTGAGGCCGTTTCCAACTCCCAGGATTCAAATTATTTGAGCAGACATCCCAGAAGCAAACAGAGGAGAAGTCCCATCAGTGACCTCTGATGGTTTTTCAGAGACTGGAGTTTGCTAAGTGAAGAGGCAGCTCCTAAAGTAAGCCCCTGGTTTGGAGGAAGTTCTTGCAGAAGTGGTCACCTGCCATGAGAGGAGATATCTCAAAAGCAGACACCAACTGGGGGTTATTTGGGGTGGGAGAGCAGGGGGAAACAAGCAGAGCTGCTTCGACAGCCCCTGTCCTGCACCTCCTCGGGAATGATCTGCTCTTCCAGAGCACCTAAAAACATTACAGGGATTTTAATAAGTTAGTAAGGTCAATAAATGCACATTTACCTGATCTAGCGGCCCTGTTATTTTACACAAACCTGCAGGATCAGGAAAATACAATTACGCCTCGCAACCTGCCACAAAACCCGAGGCCGTTTCCTCCTCCCCTGCCCCTCTGCCAAACCCAATGAAATCAGCCCAGGCACAAACCTGTTTATACCACGCCGAGCCTCCGCGTTAAGCTGAGAGCGGGGAGGAAATTTGACTTTCAGATGGAGGAGCCAGGAGCGCGCCCGTACTCTCTGTGTCTGCAACAAAGAGCGCCTGGAAGTTGGGTGTGAATCCCTAACAAACCCCCTCCAGGAGACGCCCCCATCCTCCTCCCTCCATGGATGGCCAGAGCTGAGGTCAGGGCGCCCTCCACCTGCATCTCAGATCCCCACTTTGGCTGCCTTCACTTTCCCTTCCTGCATTAAACCGGGAGGAAACGGCGCTCGCCCAACCGCCGGGACCGGTGACGATGGGGAAACAGGCACAGCCTTACTGCTGGCCTGAAAACCAGCAGCTCCAGTCATTGTTCGCCCCTGGAAGGAGGATTGCCAGCTCCAAGCCAAGTGCTAGGATATGAAAGGCCACGTTCATTCATGTACTGGT
>VZTM01027486.1:185478-202978 GCA_013400555.1 Jacana jacana
AAATAGCGTAAGACGCCACATACAAACTTCTCCCTTTGGAAAAAAAAAAAAAAAGCCTGGTTTTGGAATAATTTCAACGTCCACACAACTCTGCAGCTATTGCAGAGTCACCATGACTTGCCCCAGTGTCCCCAAATTCTCTGTGACCTACCATGTAACTAATGTCAAGAATACCGGCAAGAAAGGATTATCCCAGTAAAAATACAATGCTTTGTTTGTTGTTTTTGTTAAATAACCAACTCTTTCAGCAACTTCTCCATGCCAGGACAGACACCCTGCCGTGTCCACACTCAGACCCTTCCCAAGGTCCCACCTCATGCCAGTGTTACTCTTCAAGGCTCCACCAAAAACTCCCTGAACCACAAGGAGCTGTGCTTCCTCTGCCACAGTCTGCCAGGGGCAGTGGCAAAAAGGGCATTTGCACCTAAAAGGGCCCAAATTTCTAGAAATGGCTTAAATTCAGGAGCTTATTCTATGAACAGGGAACTTAAATAAAGAGAACATCTTAAAAAACACTTAAACTCGCCTGATCTTCCACTGACAATTATGGGAATTTTGCCCTGAATTCAAACAAACTGGGCCAGGGATCTTGTAAATATTCTTGAAATTTTTTTTCTTTCTCTCTTTTTTAATTTTTTTTTGATACAAATAGTTGACACAAAGCAGTGGAGCAGTGGGTCAACTGGTCTGGAAAAAGAATTTGAGAACTAAAAGTGGCCTATTTTTTTTTGGTTTTGTTTTCATTTCTGAAGGTTGGAGAGCACTGATTTCTGTTTGAAAAATACTGCAGGAATGTAGTGGATTGTAAAAATCCATTAAATTTCTAGCAAAACAGTGTCTGTCTGCTTATCAAAAACTATTCTCACACGACATGTTAATAAAAGAAGGCGCCAGTCTCTGGAATTTGAATTTTGTGTTGGCAGACAGAATTATGAAAGCTTGTCATCTCTTTGCACTTGAATCTGCCATGTCCAGATATGTGAAGTACTAACGTTTTCGAGCAGATTATTTCATATTACTTTAAAATAACACTTTCTAAAAAGCCTAAATAGAAATGTATTTGCATGTCTGATGAAGCTGCAGGAACGAAAAAGGGCAAGTCAGAAACATTTCTCAACTTTCTTTTTTTTCCTTAGTGAATTGAGTCTCTACAACAAAATTAGGAGAAATTCAGAAATTGCAACTTAGTAAATGACAAGAATGACATTTTGCATTTGCCTGGGAAAGGGCAGGCCTGGTCTTCTCCTCAGCAGCTTTTCAATTCTGCAAAATATAGACACAACCTGGGGATGCCAGTGGATTTATCCTATCCCAGTTGAAATTTAATGAATTCTCCATTTTTACTGGGAATAAAGTCAACATGGAAGTGTGCAAGACCAGGCTGGATGGGGCTTTGAGCATCCTGGTCTGGTGGGAGGTGTCCCTGCCCATGGCAGGGGGCTGGAACTCGATGATCTTTAAGTTCTCTTCCAACTCTAACAGTTCTGTGATTCTATGGAGAGATGCTACTGGGAGAGGTTGGCTCCTGAAGGTCCTTCTCTAGGCTGAGTTGGCTGATTTTCCTATTGAGGGTGGCGATGCCTTGAGTATGGCAGTCGCTGAGGTGGCCTTGCCTGGTCTAGGGCTTGGTCACTGCGTCATTCTCACTGAACTGGTGGGAGGGAGGGTTGTCAGCTGCACCAAACCTGCCAGGCAAAACTGACTTATTTTATAGATATATCTCTCTAAAATTAAATATAATTAATTATATATATATCATCTAAAAATATGAAGAAATATAAAAATATTTTTATACATAGAAATAAAAGTATCAACATCCATATTTTAATATAGATGTACAGACATATATCTAAAACAATGGACAACCACAGGAACTGGTCCTTGATGTAACATCTGATATTTACAGTCTCAACTTACAGACACTGGAGAAAAAAGATCAGCACAGGCCTGGCTAAATACCCTGCCCCTCAGCAGGGACCTACCTGCAGTATGAAAACACACAACTTACAAAAGTTCCAGCCAAACCCCAAAATGGTTGTCTTGCTTCAGCCCCCTCTTAGGCCCCATCATCCCGGTGGGCTCCAGCCAGTTCGTGTACTTTCAGATGTTGTGGAGCGATTTATGTACGTCAGATCCTGTTAGAAAAGTCATCTAAGTACAGTTTATTTCAAACGGGCAAATAAAGTCATCCCCAGGGCTGAAGAAAAATACATCCCTCTCTAGACACCTCTCAGGCCCAACGGCCACCACTGTGAGGATTACAAGTAAACCAAGACATTCAAATGGTGAAGATATCATTGACTTTGGTATTCGCTGCCTTGCTAACACCTCACACACGTGGTGTGAGCAGAAAACTCTGAATTTAAGGTACTCCCACTGCTTATGGATTCTTTTTCTACTAAAGACTTAAGTTACCTCTAACTCAACGGAATCACTCAGGGGTCAAATTCCTCCTTTCCATCCCTGCCCTGCTCCCGCCCTTAACCCCCGTCTTCTCTTCTCCTTACCCAAAGACAATGCCCCATATATCCCTGTTGTATAAACAAAGCTGTGCTGTGACCTCAGGACTGATGGGAACATCCAACATCCCCGAGTGTCCTCTGGCTACTCTGACCCTTTTCATCAGGTTTTTTCATGCCTTCTTCACTTTGAGCCTTGCAACTTCTCCCTCTGCTTCTGGGGGTCCCAAGGAGTAGTTTACTCATTCTTATCTTTTAAAAGAATGACATTTTTACCAGCCATTTCTTTATTGGCAGCATCTCAATAAAGTCAATGATTTTTATAATTTTTTTTTTATTTTAAGTCTGTAATTTAAAGCAAGAGAAAACAGATCTGTATTCATCATAATGCTGTAAATGCTTTTCTAATTTAAATAATCTTTATATATTGAAAAAGTCTTTGGCTAAATCGTATGTGAGAAAAATTTACTCTTAGGCTATAGTGCAGACTGTAATTAGGGTAAGCAGCACAGTGATTAAAAGCATTTTTAAACGTAAGCATTCCTGGGATGCTGAATTTGTTTCAGAAGTAAGCAAATTAACAGCCCCACAATCTTTGGAAAAAAACTGATTTGTGCACTCCAACACCAGAAAGGATAAAAACCACTTTGGCCTTTGCTGAGTTATAACAAGAATGCATAAAATCTACTTTTTTTTCCCCTTAATTTGCAGCAGACTTTTTAAAAAAATAGTTTAGAATGTGCAAAACCAGTAAAACAAAGAGCTACAACCGGGTGCCATGGGCAGGAAGGTGGAAGAGTAGCTGAGATGCCATTAGTGGAAGGATTTTCTCCACAGGTGCTATCTAGAGGGGGGTTCAACACCACCTGCAGAGACCAAGATGGATGGATGGACAGGTCCCAACCCCACAGAGGTGACACTAGAAAGTGACAGTTTCTTCAGCCCATCACTGGTATTTCCCAGTGTGTTTTGCTGTCCTTTGGTGAGGACCGTGCTGCATTTCTTGAACCCTGGGTTGGAGTTTCTGAAGGAGAAGGCTCCCAGGAAATCACAGGGTAATTATTGATTACAGGCCTGGGCAGGGAGTGAAGTCATCTTGAAGGGAGAATGGAGGTACTACCAGCTTCTTTGAAGACTCTCTGCTCCCATTATGTATGAGGTTTTTCATCAATATCCCTTCTCGGATGAACAACATAAATTATGCAGAGCAAATTTCAGCTATGAATATGGCTTGCAAAGCTCTCCTCTCCCTCTGCAAACCTCAGGTTGTTCCTCCTCAATCTTTTTGCACAGCTTTTCTCTGCCCTTGGTTTGCAAGGTGACAGCCAACGCCACTTCCAGACCTGCAAAACCATCCTTCCCCACACTGACACCGTAATTCAGAGGTCCAGTTCTGGGGCCACCAGCATCAGAAGGACATGGACCTATTGGAGTGGGGCCAGAGGCGAAAAGCAAAGCTTTGCTTCAGGTCTGCAGCTCCAGTACAGGGACCCAACTGAGGAGCTCCAGACTCAGGAACATAAAGGTATGGTTTTGTGAAGCTAAAGGACTTAATCCAGTGAGGATGGTGGCATGGCAGGGCATGGCAAACCAAGAGCAGAGCCCCGGGGCTGGTGCTTGTCACAGGGCAAAGGAAACTCTTGTGTTTCTCCAATTTCCTCTGCTCTTGCTGCTCTAATGAGCCATCTGGTCTGCAAACACACCACTGTTCCTCGCCACAGCACCCAGCCCTGCAACCCCTTCTGCAACAGCAACCACTGCCCTCGCAAAGCACAAATGAAGGAAAGTCAGGAAATTCACCCCCGGCCAGTTTAACGCTGCCTTTCCCATGGCACAGACCCACAGATCAAGCACAGGCTTCAAAACAACAACAAGGACAATTTTTCTTCTTCATATATAACGGGGGCTAATGACCATGATGCATTAAGACCAATTAATCACTTCCCGTTGTGAATGCTTAGTGGGTTTTCCGAGGGGTAACACCTTGAAATGCTGCAGAGAAGTGGCAAAAACTTTTTCTCTGCTCAGTGAAAACCCACATTGAGCACTGGCTGTGGCACAAATTATTGAAAATTCCAATTTTTCAATTCCATTTAAAAAAACCAAACACAGTATGAGTGCTTAGGCTGAACAGGACAGTCCTTGAGCTGACAGCTCCTGGAGGTGCTGAGAAACCAGTTCCAACCCTTGAGCTGTGCTACGGCACCAGATCCAAACCTTACCACTGACCAGCTACCAGGAGGAATGGTTAATTCGGTAGTTAGAATGCTTTTACCAGCAACTTAGAAAATTATAAAGGTATTTTAGAAAAACCTACAACACGACGAGCCGCTGAAAGAGCAAATGTCAGAGTTCAGTTTTCCTTATCGCAAAACCACTGATGATGGAGCTCAACTCACCTAATATTAAAAAGCCACACACCTTTAAGTGCTCAGATTTACTGGGAAGGGGAGAAAAGAAGGGCCAAAGGTTTAGACAATTCACTAGAATAGCTGCCAACAGCCAGAGATGGAAGAAAATCACTGCGATGAGAGAAAGCCTTCCTGGCTTTGGAGCCTCATGCTCTCACTTCTGTTTATTCTGCATTTTTAAGTGCCTGGAGAAATGAGCAGGCACTTTCAAATGTAAATGTGAAAAAGTAAATAAATAGCAAATTCCTAATTTAGCATTACTGCATTTCTGACTTACAGATAAATTGAAGTGTACGATGGAACCCATTATAACGTGGTTTCTACAGCACCTTTCTACTAAATAACTTTTAAAAACTAGTTTCTTCAAATTTTTGACACATATTTCCACATTCCTCCCAATATCAATTTATCTATTTTATGGAAGCATTATAAGGAGAAAGTAAAGAAGAATGGAAATGCTATCACATCACTGTGATTTGCACCAATTAACTCTTCGTTAGGATTTCCATTACCTACGTGTCTTCCCCTCATAAAACCCGCACACTCGGTCTCGGGCCAAGAACAAATAACTGAAATAAACTAAAAAAACCTGAACCTGCCTGGGTTACAATGAGAAAACTGCACTCCTGTCCCTCCCCACCACCAAACCTGCGGTACAGAAGATCAAACCCCATGAGGACCAACTGCTGCCCAGCGTGTGGCCAGCCTGGCCAGCGAGACCACCAGCCGCATCCTTCACAAAGCCATGGGTGCCCTGGAGAGAGCCAGGTTGGAGGGGGCTTGGAGCAACCTGGTCTGGTGTGAGGTGTCCCTGCCCAGGGCACGGGGTGGCCCTGGATGGGCTTTAAAGTCCCTTCCCACCCAAACCATTCCGTGATTCTACGATCTGTATTGCTATTGACCAAGAATGATGGAGACATCACTGCCCTGGCTGATGGGAGTGGGGGGACATGGGTGGTCCATGGCACAGACCTTGCTGGAGCAGCGGGTGGTGGAAGGCTGGCATGGGCAGGCTCTCTGTCCTCGCTGGCTGGCAGAAGTAGGCGTGCAGCCAGGCCATGCACTGCTTCAGCGGCTCCGTCATCTCCTCTGCTCCTTCACACACCTCCCAGGCAGCTGAGGACTCTGCCCTGATAAGAGAGAGAGAGAGAATCGTAAAATTAAAATGATAAAAATTGTAAAAATGAACAGTCACCCTCTCTACATCAGCAGAAAAACACATCAGCTCAAAAGCACTCAATCTGGAGCCAGGCTCCATCCTTTTCTGCTCTGAAAAAGGCAAACAGATTCATCACATCAACGACAGAAATGCACCTGGTCACCTCTAGGAATGCAATGACCACACACAGTCACTTAAAACTGTAAAAAAAAATCCCAAAACATAAAAGTTGTTGAGGGGAAAATGAGGAGTATAAGTGGAAAACATCAGGGCACAAGGAAACCGCTCAAGTCCATGGTAGATGATCCACCCTTGTGCCACCAGGGCAGGTGGAGCTGAGGGTCCTCCTCCATGTCCCTCAGAGGTGTACTCCTATCTTCCCAGGGACCCTCTTTTCCCCCGGGACTTTCCTGGATGAAAGGACAAAAAGAAACATCTTTCTGCCGAACCCATGCCTTCCTCTGCCCCATTTCCTTCCAGCGCCAGTGGCAGGTTTCTGCTTCCCTCCACTTATTGAATTGGAAGGAAGCAATTGAGAATTCATTTGATTTTCAATGGCAGCTCGTGCTTGCAGGACACTGAAGAGCGAAGCAAGCGAACAGAAAGCACCTGCAAGCAAAAATATACTTCTTCCCTTCCTACTTTCTTCTTCTTTCCCTCTGGAAGAGCAGTGTGCATATGGGAGCGTTGAAAACGTGAACCCTTCTGAGACTGTGGTGTGGTGGGTGTCTCTCAGAACTGCAGGAACTGGTTCCAGGGGACTGATAAAAAAACCAGAGCCCAATAGGAATGCACCCAACAGAAATGATGGAAAGACCAGTAAGGAGACAACATTATGGGTGACGGCCAAACCAGCAAGCCCCTGAGAGAAATCTTCTCCTGTCCAGAACCTCAAGCACCACTGATGAGCCATCCTCAGGTTTTCTAAATGTTGCAGCTTTTTCCTTTGAGCTGGAAATAGAGCCAGGCCCCAGAATAAGAAGTTTCTCAACAGCGTGCTGCTAAAACTCAACTCAACCCAACTCAAGCATAGTCTTCTGGTCAGAGTTTGGATGTGCCACAAAGCAGGAGGTATGAGAGAAATTTACAGAAATACCCAACTAGAGGAGAAGCTGAGACAATGGAGGAAAGAGAAAACCAGAGCAACTCTGCCACCCAGGAATGGGGAAAGAGCAAACCATGGCAAATGGAAATCATACAGCTCCCTGATAGGAGGGTGTAACCAGGGGATGTTGACCTCTTCTCCCAAGGAACAAGAAATAGGGAAAGAGGAAATGGCCTCAACTTGCACCAGAGGAGCTTTAGGATGGATCTTAGGAAAAAATTCTACATGGACAGCACTGTCAAGCCTTGGAAGAGGCTGCCCAGGGCCGTGGTGGAATCGCCATCCCTGGAGGGATTTAGAAGTCGGGCAGACGCGGTGCTGAGGGACATGGTCTGGTGATGGACTTGGCAGGGTTGGGTTGGACTTGCTGATCTGAAAGGTCCCTTCCAGGCTGGACAATTCTATGATTCTGTGAAATTCTCCAGTACGCTCCCGTGTGCTGCAAGTGAGCAGGAATAGTTGGTGATCTCCCTCCCAGCAGAAAGCACAAGAAAACGAAAGGCATGATGTACCAGTAATGGCACAAAAGACACCCAGTTCTGTTTCCACCACAAGGCACCTTTGCAAAAAGACCAAACACCTTCAGAAGCTTGATCCAGGATGACTGGCAGAGCTGCTCATGCCAGGACCCCGGTGGGATCAAACTCTGTCCCTGCTCTGCCTCCGGCCGGGATAAATGATGCGAGGAGGGAGCTGGCTGGGGTCACCCTCCTGAGCGCAGCCCTCACTGCCCGGTGCCGGGTCAAACAGCCCCACCATCTCCCCTGGCCCCCTTTGGTTTCTGATTAATTGTCCACCACTGAAGGGCACATAATTACTGATTAGGAAGCAGCAGAGAAGAGGAGGGACACGGAGGCGGGCAATTAAAACATTCTGGTCACACAAGGACAGGCATTGGTGGCTTGGAGCAGAGGCAAGGCAAACAGGAAGAATCAGCTCTGAATCCAGTTGGCTATAAATTATGTGTAATTTAAGTGTAATTTTATTTCTCTCTCTCCATTTACTTACCAATTCAATGCTTGTGATTTTACTTTTGTGTGTGTGTGTGTAAAGTGCTATCAATTTTAAAACCTGTTGTCTATTTTATGCTATTTTGCTATCTCTTGGCTAAAAAAAATAAAAGGTATGGGAATCTGTACATAACCTTTTTTCTGCAGAATGCTTACAACATGGACCTCAAACCAAGCTCTCGACACACAGATAATCCACTATTCCACACATGTACAACCCACTGCAGAATATGGCTCAGTTTTACTGTGGATTGTTAGAACGACGACAATGTAATAACCAGGGTATAATAACGCCTCTGAAATCTCCAACAGAAGTTGGTAGACTTTTCTGCTCCATTTATCCAGAAGAGCATAGAAAGCACTCAAAACTCCAGTAACCTTATGTTTTTCACATCATCTTGTTTCACATCCTCAGGAGTCTGGAAATGATTTGGACTGTAATATCACCATAAACCCCAAAGATTTTGTCTCCTCGCTGCTCTGCAGGCATGCAGCCCCCGTCTGCCCCGGCCTGATGATTTCAGACAGGCATCATAATTTCCTCCTGCTCTAGAAAGGTCCCAAGCCCCATCGTTCTTCCCCAAAACCAGGTGGGAAGCACCAATACCAGTGTTGCTGAGGTGTGGAGCTACTAAGGTTGGTCCAAGGCTTGCTCAAGGCTTTGCCTAGAGCTTCAAGGTAACCATCAGGCCATTAACTCTATTTAATACAAGGAACAGAGTAAAGGTCCATCAGTCTCTTCCAGAAGACATGATGCAGCAGCTGCTCTGCCCATCTCTGTGGCTGGGAGGCTGCAGGAACCTGCTGTGCTGCCGGGGGGAGACCCAGCCATCCCAACGCACAGACGCCTTTCTCCTGCCACCACCCCCATTCATCACTCCCACTGGGCCTTCCCTGGCAGGACTGTTTGAATAGGAGTCTGAATTTTTAATTTTTAATTACAGCTTTTAAGAAAAGTGCCTCGTGGCTGCTGAACATCTCTAGACGCTTTTGGTGAGACCGTTCTCCCACCACTCCACCACCAGACGCTTTCACAACCCCTGTCACCTCCACGGCCACCTCCACCTTGGTCAAGAAAGGAAAAGCCTTGCAAGGAAAAGAATCACACAACAGAAAAATCCTTGCTTTCTAGGAACGTACTGACTTCTTTTCCTCGAGGATACAAAGTCAATTTGTACCCAGCATACACATTCACAGCTTCAAACTGGCAGAAAGTTTTAAAAAAAATAATCTTCCTATTCATTTTGCTTGGCTAAAAATGCTAACAGCTCTTCCTGGGAATTTGACAGAATAAAGGAAAAGAATGAACATAACTTACGTGTGGGTGTCTTCTGCCAGCCCTCCTCCCCTCCCGGCCCTCCTCCCCTTTCTCCTCCCGAATTGGGTAGCAGAACTCCTTTTACAAACCACCCTGGCATTAAAAATTGAAATTAAAACACCAGTGGCCTTTTAAAGGATTTTTGCAGGCTTCAAAGCCATGCTCTGGCCCAACGAACGTTTCAAAAAGCAAAGGCAAAAGTGGTCTCCAAACGTGCATGAGAAGAAAGGGAGAGCATCACGGGAAATTCCCCCCCTGGGGTGAAATTCCTCTGCTCAATGTCAGGCTTCTCTGGAGGTCTCTGAGCACCCCACTCCACACGTTGAGCTTTGAGAGTCTCTAACGTCAAGGTAGACAGGAGAAAGGTCAGCTGTACACCATTGAAGAAAAATACCTGTCTAGGAATCCAATTAACCCCTTGTGCTTAATCCTTAGCTGCGAACAACAAGAAAAAGTGGATCCTCTCTTCTTAATGTCCTGCCCTTGGTGATCTCCAGAGGATGGGACTCGCTCCGGGCTGCGGAGCCACCAAGAGCTGTCACAAGGTGATGGCCAAATGTCCACGTGTTCTGTCCTTTACCTATGGAAAGCCGAGGTCTTAAATCTGTGATTCAACAAGATGTACTTTTTTAAACTTGTGCAGGAAAATAAAATAAGCATTTTCATCTAAAAACGCAAGAAACGAAACAGAAGGTGTGAAAAATCTGACTGCTTCACCTTTGCCCTGGAGAATTTCTTTATCTTTCCTTAAAAAGCACCAACACCTTCCCTGGGATGTGGCTGGAATAACGAGAAGCATTTATTTAAAGTACAGTCCTCTCATTCAAATCACTCACACCTTCCTTGGAGGCTGTGCCTGCGCTCGTCTCCAGCACTGGATTGTGCTGGGCGCTGCCTGGAACCTCAGAAAACCCAGCCTGGAGGTTTTTGTACTTCCCCTTGGCCAACAAGGGATCGCTCAGGCAGGGGGGTTAGGTTGGGCTTTTCTCACTGAAACTTTCTGTTTGCCTGAAGGTGCCAGGCTCTGCCCCGTGGGCAGGAATTCAGGGGTCTGTCTTGGTGCCATTGCATGGATGTTTTATGGAGCAACTGACTCATCTACATGGCTTTGCAATGTGATGCTTGATTAAAACTACACACTCCTCAAACAGAAAACAACCAAACCATGTTTCTTTCAAGCTATAAAAAGCAGACATCTAAAAAATATGTACCTTTGGGGGTTTGTTTGGTTTTGGTTTTGGGTTGGTTTTTTTTTTTAAGTTGTATGTGTAACAGAATGAGATTTTTTCTCAGCCAGGGAAGGACTGCTGCTTCAGATCTCCAGCCTGGGTCTTCAGCTCTCCTCTCTCTTCAGCTCTTCTCGGTGGTGGTGAAGTCCAAGAGGGACACAAAGTCAGTCCCAGCAGCCCAGGTGCAGACCTACTGCTCCAGTTTACATGTTCACCAGCTACTCCATGCCATTCTGAACTGCAGTCCTATGTATTTATTTCCATGACAACTCTTTTTTAAGACTGACCAGACTAAAGAAGCCACCGGGTCGTGCCTCCAGGCAGCTGGGGGGTATCATCCTAATGTTCTACCCCAGATGGGTCTCCTCTGTGACTTCTTAGGTTTGCACAGGATGAAACGGAGAGGATGGTTGTAGCAGAGGAGGGGGGGGAAAGCAGAAACACCACCTGTTTCAGTTTAACAGGCTCCTTCCAAACCACTTGCCAAGAGCTGTAGGTTTCTAACGTGCTTCCAAAACAAACATGTAAGCAGCAGATTGGCTTCGGTATCATCCCAAATAGCTTAACCATTACGAGAACCAGAGCAATGCTGTGAGAAGCCTCAGTGGGTAGCCATGTTCTAAATTGGTACGACTTTAATTATTTATTTTATTTCTGCGCTACTTTTTGCCTCAGTAAATCCTTAATAAACCTGAACGGAAAACGTTCCAAGATGGACCTCGAGTAGCACGCTTTAAAATAAAGAGGATACATCACAGCAGCTCTGCTGGCAACTTCCTCAGGGCAGAGCTAAGAGCCGGCAGCTTCATCAGGGTAAAGCCTACGAGAATGTTGTATGGGTTCCCCCACCGTATTTGTATTTATTTGTGTATTCATAAAATACGTGTATATATCGAGTACAACCGACTGGTTGAACACAGCATGCATTGCCCACTTCCTCTGCCTCTGCCACACACCCCTGGATGTTTCATCCCTGAGAGCTCAGCGATTCCCCAAGGAGAGGTTTACAGGCCGCTGCAGGTGCCCGGCTAACGGGAAGTCCCCTTTACTTCCAGTTGGTTAAGAAACGAACCGAAAAACCTCCCCAGCACAAACAAAAACCACAACTCCCAGTGCAACTCCTCCTGCAGTCAGGTACGGGCAGACTCAGACAATTCATTACTACATTGCTCTAATTACTACGACGTTTCCACCCGGGTAACAGCAGGAATAAAGACCTAAACTAAAAAGAACGAATGGGGGGAAAAAAATAATTACGTGGAATGCCTGTTTCTACACCCAGCACTCCAACCTCTTCTCATGGAAATCAGGGTCCTTGCCAGGCTGTTACCAACCCAGCACTGTTGTGACACTGGGGTACACGTGGCACTGAAAATCCCTGCCTTTGCACAGTTTTACTTATCTTCAGGAATGTACAGAATAACCCCATTTGGATGCTCAACCACATACCACTCTAAGTTTTTCAAGGGCACCCCTAATTGTTTCCACTGCGTTCCCTGAACAAAAACCATCAACACTTTTGTTCACTGTCAACTGTAAATTAAAAAATAAACAAATTGGTCCTCATTGAGAAGTTTTGGATCCTGTCACGACCAGGATGCTGTAAAAGCAATCACCGGCCATACTTCTCATGAGGTGGAAGGCACAAGACCTCACCAAACCCTTTTCTTAGCCTGCTTTTATCAAAACCAACATCAAAATAGCTGCGTGGTACTTGTCAAACGGAAGAATCAGTAATGATTACAACACAAAACCTAACGTTGAAACAAGACTCAGTCATGCAGCATTATTCTTTACATAATAAATGTAGAGTTGGCTGGCGTTTTTACTGAAGCTCTCATCGTGAAATTAAATAAAAATGCATTTTACCAGCACCTAAATGTCATTTAAATAGTCTTTCTTTGATAGATGAAGGGTAAAGCCACCCCAAAACTGCAGATGAATTATCTGGTCTCTAATGATTCCAAAACGATTACAGGATGCAGAGCAATCTCGTTAAATTTTATTCAAAAGCTTACTACACTCGTGTTTTCTCTTATTTTTCTATCAATGAAACCCAGGAGGTTTAAGAACAATTCATTATGTATGAGACCCAACTTACGGCGCTTGACTGTTGATTAATAGGAAAGTTTGCTGTATGTACATTTGCAACATTAGATGCATACAATATGCTAACTTATTCTTTCACCCAAGCTAATTATTTACAAAAATGACTACTTGAGACTACAATTTATTAAATGCATGCATCCAGTCTCAATTTGGCCCCAAAAGGCAGTCTGGAATGAAGATCTTTTACTTGATGTGACAACTTCTAGAAACAGTGTTATTAATATTGTAAATGTGGCAAATAAAGAGTTCAAATAGCCCTTATGTCTGCGCTGCATTTTTTTCCCCCACAACCGAATCAGTGAGCAAAGTGGCTTTTTAGGTTTAAAATTCATGGGGAAGCACATCCTCACATAGTTTAATTTGGCTTCTTACAAATGAAGTGTCTGCACCACAGCAGTAAGAGATTGGGAAAAAAAAATAGAAAGGAGGAGAGCTGCAACAAACAGAACTAACACCCCAGTTCCTGCTGAGCGACCCCAACGCAGTCGCTTTTCAGACCTATTAAGAGCAAATTGGTGCATTTATGGAAGAGTACAAGGCCCCAGACCTCAGACGTACTCCTCTTACACAGCCTTTGCAGGATTTTCTCCTTTCTGCTGTTTTCTGTCACTGAGAATGTAAATTCTGACAGACAGGACCGGCCAGAATTTCTGCCTGGAAATGGTAGGTACCTTACTTTTACTCTGAAAAAGCAGCGTCCACACTAAAATTTGGGTTTAAAGTACAAATTCCAACTAAATGGATGCACCTCTTGAGTAAAATACATGGGTACCCACGTGGCCTAGTCCCTTCTCCTGACCCTGGCAGTCAATGACGTTGAATCCAGGTGCCCAGCCAAGGTTGCCCAGGGAAGGGGCACAGATAGCCCATTGCCACGGCCAGCCCTGGTGCCTGCAAAGCCGCTCTCTCCAAACTCCCAGTGTGTACCAGCAACCACTTCAGAGAAGGGAGTGAGACTCCTGTCGTCACATGCCAAGATAAGGAAAATCAATGTCAATGCCCTGAAGACTGAAGTGATAGCACTGGAGGTCATTAAATGCTACTCACTGCCCTCTACCATTAAAGTTTTGATGGGAATCCTATAGAGAGAGACACAGATTTCAGACGAGATCTTGCCCTGGGATGAGGTACTGTGAGACTGGGGAGGAGAGACAGCGGTCGGCGAGTGACAGACTTTCCCCAGAACACAAGGAACACCTTCAAGGAAAACAATGTTGTGGCTTTGTGTGGCCTTGGATTATTTTTCCTGAACATATTTACTGTTTTTTCAGAGAAGTGTATCTCATAATGGACAGACCCCTGTTCAAACAACAGTCAGGCGCAAGTACAGCCTCTAAGAACTTACGGTTCTTCCCCTACTCAGTCTTCCACTGCATGTCCCAGTGCCCCAAGTTGTGATTCATTGTCTGTTCCATGCCAACCTCCTTCCATCTGCTTACACTGCCCAGATTCAATGTTCTCACCTTTTTCTATGTTGTCCACCACCCACCCTCCTGGACTCACATTGTTTGGACCATCTCAGTACTACTTGTTCTCCAATCTTACAGGGAATTCACAGAATCACAGAGGGTTGGAGGGGACCTTAAAGATCATGTAATTCCAATCCCCTTGCCCTGGGCAGGGACACCTCCCACCAGACTTGGTTGCTCCAAGCCCCATCCAACCTGACCTTGAACCCCTCCAGGGTAACATCCACCTTTGGGCTGGTCACCAGGTCAAGCACTGCTTCCTTCCCGTCTCCCAACCATGTATTTTCCAGACTAATTCTTGTTATCTCCAGATCTCATCCTGCATGTTTCACCCTCATTTGTCCCAGAAGAAGTCATTCAGGCAGGTCAACAAAACTACCGTAAATTCTGGTGCTCATCAGCACCGTGAGGTTGTATCACCTTGTGCTCAGCCCCAGAGCCAGCCCAGAGACCTCCTTCCCCAGAGAGATCCATTCCCTCTCTATGAATGAAGCTTTTCAAAGGCCTGCAGCTGCACCCTATTTGGAGAACGAAAATATTCCTTAGTATTTCTGTTTCAAATCAGTAGGTTTGGCAGCAGAACAACTGGGAAAATTGTCCAAAAAAGGAACAAAAGCTCCAATTTCTGTGTATCTTCTTGTTGGAGAGGACCAACCTGTTCTAGATGGAGAATGGGGGAAATCAAACACATGCCCAGGAGACCCCTGACCAGCAACAATTAAGCAGACGCTTCGCGTGAAATGCTTTAAAGCAAAAAAAATGCAGCCAAGTTCGAAGCAGCCACAGCACACCCTCACCCAAGGCGTTCAGCAACATTCTTCCTAGGTGATATCATCAGTTCTATCTATAATTAGGTTAAAAGAAAGTCAGTTAATTTTAGCACTTACAAGAAACTGCTACAAAACATTTTTTTTTTCTTATATAAAAGGATTCTCCCATTAGACTTGCGGGGTCGGTTTTATCACAGGCAATTAACTGTGTTAGGGCTGGCTGCAGGGGACCCTTAAACCATGCACCCAAGTCCCTTTCCCTTCCCCTTCCTCTTCCCCTTCCTCTTCCCCTTCTTCTTCCCCTTTCCCTTCCCCTTCTCCTTTCCCTTCCCCTTCCCCTTTCCCTTTCCCTTCCCCTTCCCCTTCCCTCTTGGATCCTCTGTTTTAGGGTGTTCACCACTGCTTTCCCCACTATTTCCCAGCTCCATACGACCACCAGTTTGCATCACCTCCTACACAAACCCCACCACCCCTGTTCACAATTCTCCTCTATTGCCTCGTAACGATAACCCAGTTGCTAACTGGTATCTGAAGTAAAATTTATTTTTTTTCTACAGATCTAAAAATAGATATAGTCCCAATTATGTATGGATTAAAAAAAACCCAACCAAACAACAAAACCCCCAAATAAGGCAGTTAAAGTACACATTACAAGCCTTACATGGCAAGGGCTGGGTCTCCCACCTCCACTGGTGCACGGGAAAAAATGAAGGAGGAAAACTCAAGGCTGAATTATTGGAAGTGGGCGCTGACTTTGGATGTCCGCCTTGACACGCATTAGTGCATGAATTCCAGATGAAAGTGAGCACCAAGAATTATAATCAACAGCACCTGCAGATAGTCCAGACTATTAAAATGAATTAAGATAGAGATAAATCAGGAACCTCTTAAGAATTCAGCTCATTGGGACATTTTTCAAAGCAGCTTCCCAGTCTGTGTCCTCTGAGCATCTCCTGTGAGGACCAACCATGTCCCATCAGGACAGAGGTGAGTGTATGGGGACACTGCTGCCACAACTGGAGATGTTGTGCACCTTCTGCTTGAAAAAAAATGCCAAAAATGTTTTCATTTCATGAATAAGGTCCTTTGGATGCCCTTCACACCCAAGGAGCTGTGTGGGAGAAAGGGAAGCCACCAGACCAAGCCCCTCAGGCCAGTTTGACCCTCCCCAGGTTACTGTGAAGCTTCTAACATCAATGCAAAGAAATGGTATTAAAGTTTTGGTTGGTTTTCTTTTTTTTGTTGTTGTTTTTAAACAAATATGAACACTCAGAAACCACAGAAACACCGGCATCAGAGGAAACCATCAGGAAATTTGTCAAGATCTGGGTTCCTAGCAGGCATTCCAAAGTTCCAAGCCAGCATAGGCTGAGAACAAATGTCTCAGAAAAAAATGCTAATCTATTGCCAATTAACACAGCACAGATAATAAATATACTCTCTCTGAAGCTTTTCTACAGGGTTTTGAGACTGGCTCCCACATGCATTGGCAGGATCTTTCCTAAAATGAAGAGTCAGCTTCACTTTGTACCGACTGGGCCTCAAAACCAGAAATACAACCCTATCACAGCAGGAAGCACAAAAAATACAGTGTATTTTCCTTCATTTCCATCATTCCTTCAAGAATCATCTGCCCTTCTTGTCTCCTCTTTGTAAGGCACTGCAGTGCCATGGATCACCTCTCTGGAGGTCACCTCTTTGGAGGTGGGCTGTGGGAAGCCCGCGAGCCTCTGGGAGGGGCACAGGGCTGCCTGGGACCCCCCACCCAGAAGCATTCCCCCCATTGCCCACCTCCCCTCATCTTCTGAATCGGGGAGATAAACTTTTTCTTCTCCCAGGTAACCAAGCAGAACCCAATCACAGGATTGGAAAAACAGTAGGGCACGTCAATAAAACCAATAAAAATACCGTTTCAAAAAAACTGCTGTTATAATTAACTGGAATGAGAGTCTATAAACTGCTACCTCAAAAGAAGCTCATTAAAGACTGAATACAGGAGCTGGAACACGAACAACCTCTCCCCTTCATGGACCACTGTGGCCCCTTGCTTCTCCCACCTTCCTGTACACCCACCCCAACCTCTGGAGCATCATTGCTGGAAGCCAGGAGTTTTGGGACTTCTCCATGAAGAGGAGGTGGGATGTGGACCTGATGGGAGGTGGGATGTGGACCTGATGGGACCTTCCAATCACATCTGAATTCCCCCAAGGAGGACAAAGTGAGGAGTGCCGCGGCCAGGAGCAGTGAAGCCAGACGCAATCCAGATGATTGGTAGATCAGCTTCAGCTTTATTCAGAAAGCTCTCCAACCAGAAAGCAGTACAATCCAGTCAGAAGGAAGCACCCGTTTGAATCAAAGTCACAGGTCCTCATTCGCTAAGCACTACATTTCGGATAGGGAGAGGGAAATTGTCCACGAGCTTTTCACGCACTTTCCACTCGCCTAAAGTTTCCCCATCATT
>VZTM01027486.1:207978-215478 GCA_013400555.1 Jacana jacana
CTCCCGTCCCCCTCTTAAACTTTATGCACACTCTTTCTAAGGGGATATCTTCTTGACAGTAATGAATGAGGACGATAAGAGTAAGGCATGGTAGTTAGAGAACCTTCAGTATTCATGACCTGTCAAAGTAACTTTATGACCCGGCAGCCAGCTGCTATAATTCCAATAATGACCTACAGATGCCAAAATAATCTAAATTTATCGCTCCTTTTCTTACGGTCAGCTCGGGCCACGCCGATGAGAAGAGCTCCTCTTGCCCGTGGTGATCAAGGTCTGGAAATTCACTGCATGAGAAGTGCCACCAAACTGACAGCGACGCTGATGGTGTCCCCGCTGCTCCTCCCCCAGATCCTCAGCAAAACCTGAGGGCACCAGCACCACGTACAGGTGTAATGGCTGTAGGAAAAGCCTTCTAGTTTCCTACACCTTCAGTGTGACACTTTACAGGGCAGGACATACATTTCATACTCTGAATTGCACATTCATACAACCCTAGAATTCAGGTGGAAGGGACCTTAAACTTAAAGGACCCAGTGCCACCTCCTGCCCTGGGCAGGGACACCTCCCACCAGACCAGGTTGCTCCAAGCCCCCTCCAACTTGGCCTTGAACCCCTCCAGGGATGGGGCAGCCACAGCTTCTCTGGGCAACCAGGGCCAGGGTGTCACCACCCTCACAGCAGAGAATTTCTTCTAAATTAATTAAATCCAAAATTAATAAAGTAGACCCCTTTAAAATATCACCTTCCAGAGCACACACACACATCAAAATAATAGTAATATTACTAAAAAATTAAATCAATCTACAGAACTAGATTCTGCTTAGGAGGAGGTTCTTCAAACTGCAAGAAAGCAAATACGGCTCCTTGTCTCCAAGAAGCAGGACCTTGGGACACAGGCTGGTCAGCCTGACCTCCAACCCTCCTCTGAAGCTTCCAGTCACGTCTCCTCATTTTAACGACAGCCGAAAGGTACTTCTCAGGGCCTGAAATGTTCGTGATGAAGTCAAGGTATGCACAGATGGGGATTTTTAACCAGAAAAAGCACAGAAAGTTTCTAGTGATAAATAGCCAACTCCTAGAAGCATTATGTAGAGTGGAAGATGAAAACACACAGTATTTCTCTGCTAGAAATACACAAACGAGCCCACAGTTACACAGTTTGGGTTTTACTCTGCAGCAAATAAGCGTCATTAGTTCTGCACCTGATACAAACCCAGATTGCAGGCCATTTAAATCAATGATTTCAGCTAGAAATTCTTTTTTTTGGTTGTATTTACCTTGGTCTGAACGAGGCAGTGCATAATTGCTTAGCTGGATCTTGTTCATATTTGCATGACAAACAAAATTTTCCGCTTCAAGTCGAGCATTTTCCATTTCAAGAATGAGTCCAGTTCTAAAAACTGCTTCAGTTTAAAAAACCAAACCCACCACGATTTATTTCTTACGTTTGTAATCAGCAGCACATAAATGGAATAATTGATTTTTCTGGGCATTAAAAAAAAGCATAAATACCTGTAGTCAGACTGACCAGATCCAAAGCTGACCGATTCCTCACTGACATGAAACCTCCTAAGTTTGGGGTTTTTGTGTGGGTTTGTTGTGCTTTTCTTTAATATTTAGCTGGCACACCATGTTTTTGTCTCAGACCCAGGTCTGCGAGACAGAGCCCAGAGGTGAGCAGGCGGCGCACACAACTGGGCACGAGGCATTTTGTGTGTCAGCATCTCAACGAGGTCCCAGATCTGGAGAAAACCCCACAACTCGGCTCTTCTTCCCCTCCCTCTGTGCCAGACTGAGGAATTCCCCTCTGTCCTCTCCAAAGCCAAGCCAAGCGGCCGCTGAGCAGCCCCAGCCGCCCGGTTCCCAGGTGTCGGTCGAGGTAAACTTTTCTCCGAGAAAACACTTCAATCCAGCGCTATGGGGGTCTGTGTAATTGGGAAAAGCAGGAAGAGAGGGAGGGTGTGCCCAACCCGTGCAACAGGCACCAAAGCTGCAAATAAACTCCATTCATCGTCTGCTGAGAGAGGGGTCTCTCTGCCTGTTCCCCTTCGAGCGAGCGATACCTTGTGCCACTCAGATATTTCTGCTGTTCTTGATTGAGCGCGAAGCCGTCCTTGGTAATTGCTACTTTGAACATGCTAATAATGAAACCTAACTCTTCTTTATGTTCTAACATTTTTCTGTATTAAGTGCGAATTTTTATAGCATTTTTTCCCAACAAGACGTCTTGCTTGTAAATAACACAACATTAAGTGTCATGATATAATTGATTTTCTAATGAGGTTTTCAAAAAGCATTATATTTCCGCTTGTCAGAAAATCTTTACAACAGAAATAAGTCCTTCCATATTTATTCCTTATAAACCGAACTTTTTATTCCTACAGTGAAGTTGAGGTGGATTAAATCACGGGGATTGCCAGGAAACAACGTCGTGTACCAGTTATTTTTACAGTCCTCCACGTTTGGAGGTCACAGGGTGAGACTGGGAGGGAAACCAGAAAACCACCCTCAGGAGCCACCTGGGACAGGGGACAACCCCAGAGCACGAGGACAAGGACCGTGTCTTTGTCTCCAAGAGAAATCCTGGGGCACCTGATGGAGCAGACAAGGCGCTGAGGTAGATACAACCCCCAAAAAAGATTCCACCCAGCCCTCTAGAAAATAAAACTTGCAAGTTCTGCTGATTTGGAAAATGTTGAGAGTGATGGCTGATGAGAGCAAGCCCTTAGTGGACATGCTGCTTTATTTTCTTAATATATTTTTGCCTTAACTGCTGTACCACGTTGGTTTGCCAGAATGGCTAAGAAACAACTAGTAGATGCCTCCTTGCCAAACAAGAAAGGCACGGTGAAAACAGTGTTGATGCTAGAGGAAACGTAAAGCCTAAATGGGGCACAAAGCAAGACTTTCAAGAAGTGTTCGCTTGCAAATTCTGTTGGGAAAAAGAAAATGCCCAACTCTCCACCCTCAGCCGCTCCCTCTGCCCCCATGGAAGTGCCTCGATTTCCCACTGGCAGAACTCACACAGCAAGAACCAGCACCTGCTGACCGCCCACCCATTCCATCGTTAGTGCCGGCTCGTTAACGAAGCTGAGCTGATGTGAGGTCTTCCCAAGAGCCTGAGTCAGCCTGGGAGGTGTTCAGGGACAGGAACTGAGAATCTGTGCTGCCCAAACAAAAAACCCATGGTTTTCTGAAGATTTTTATACAAGCCATCCACTATTTGGAAGGATCTGTCTGCCTGAGGACAAGAAAGCTCTTGCTCTCCGCAGGTCCAGGATTCACCCTCTATTGACAGCTGGAAAGGAGATAGTACACCTATACACACCATCAGGAATGGGGGGGGGGGAGATAAAAAAATGCCTCTAAAAATACCAGAATATGGTGGCACAAACCATCTGGTGCTCCTGAAGCCTGCAGACTGTCTCAGCACACGCAACAAACAGAAAATATGATTTATGGCCCTGAATTACTGTAGGGGCAGTTTCACTTGGAGCTCCCCCTTCAACGCTTCCGAGTGATGCATTATTTATGAAGATGGACAAACACACACACACACACTCTCAAGCTGGGATTTGCAATGTAGAGCAGGATTTAAAAAAGCACCAGAAGAGACGGTGGGTGGCTGGTGGAGCTGAGGAGCATCGGGATCTTTGGTCAGATTATCAACCCTCTGGGTGAGGCTGGGACCTGCAGAGGAAGGACTTCTGCAAAGGGGATGGGAATATCCCTTCACACCTACTGGGGAGACATTCCACAAGAATTAAAATTAATAGATGTGTGGCAATTAATTAATTTTGATGCCTATCAATCCACAGTCCCAAGACTGAGTGTCTGTAATGGCTCTCTGCCACCCATGTCCCTGGAGGGACCTGTCCTGCTCATGGCCACCCGCTTGCCTGGGGTTTGTAAGAATATAATCATGTTCCTAGCCCTTGGTCAAACCAGACTGAGACCATCCATCAAACTCAAAACTAACCAGAGAAAAGGAAATGAGAAGGACCTAACAGCACGATCACAACAGCCTTGCTTCTACAGCAAGAGAGGCATTAAAAAAGGAACAAAATAAAAGCCTGTGGTGCACTCAGAGAAGCCTTCCCTTTGTGGAGAAACATCTCCCCCAGCTTCTGCACCTCATGATCGTTCCTCTGCCTCATCCATGCTCCGCGTATCCTGGCCTGTTTGTGCGTTCACTGCAGGAAGCTCCCTGCTGCACCTTGGGCAGGACACCCACTGTCCTCCTCCAGAGCTGGGCTCCTCGATCCATCCTTCCACCTCCACACTAAGCCCACGGATGCTTCCAACTTGAGATACAGGAGACCCCCAAGGAGACCCAGTGATGGTCCTAAAAAGGGCTTTGCCAAGCAGTGCCTGTTGTCTCCTTGGTCTAATGAAGGTGGCAAGGTCTAATGAAGTTGGCAAGGTCCAAAGGGCATCAACCCAGTTCTGAAGAAGGGTAACGGTGTTACGGAGCATGAGGGTAGGATCAAGCAATGTTGACAAAAGCCCTGGCTGGCTGTGGCTCTGTGGAAGCCTGGGTCTCCTCTGATGGACTCTCCTCCTCTGACAGGGGAAAGAAATGAGAAACAAACAATCAAATAAATAAACTGAAAAATCTCCTGGATTTGGCTACCACCATCAGCCCAAGCCACATTTCTGGCACTGGTGGTCCCCGTGGCAGGGACCCAGGAGGTGATGCTCACCCTGAAGATCCCCCTGTTCCGAAAACCCCCACCCCGGCCATGCTGCTGCTTCCAACCGGCGCCTTCCAAAATGTGTATTTTTCAGCGTTCGGTGGAAATCGAGCCCTCAGGCCCCGTTTCCTCTCTCCGGGGGATGGTTTTGCTCCGGGGTCCCGGGGGACAGCTGGGCTGTCAGCGCCACGTCCCGACCCGCTCTACTGGAACCCCCTGGAACCCGGCCCTCCGCCGGGGCTCGCACCCCGCGCCGCATACGAAAACCACCCTCCCTGCCTACCAGGGAAAGAAAAAATAATAAAAACAGCCACCAAAGGGAGACAGGAGCTAAGATCTGGCTTTTCTTTTTTTGTTTTTTTCTTCCCTCTTTTGTTCTCCCCCTAGTAATCTTCCCAAAACTTTCCTTTTCTGTCTTCTATTTCACTTTAAACAGCCTTTCTATCGTGGAGGTAGCGGGCTGGTGGGTTGTCAGGTTTTTCACTGCACATCCCTGGCTCTGCCGTTTCTCCTCAATGCCCAGTGATGTCCACAAATGGCAATGGTTGGGTTTCTGGTGGGTGGGTGGGTTTGTTTGGGTTTTCCTTTTTTGTTCTTTAATTTGGCCAAACATTCTGTAGCTTTTACAGACAGGTGGCTACCCAATTTTTAATTAAAGTCAAAACAGCTCTTGTTTTCCCTTTTTCTTTCAGCTTTTTTCCTAGGTCTCCTCCACAACTGACCCTTCCGTGGGGGCACTGGGCTGGAGACACACATACACACACACACACAGGTTGCTGCCGGACTCCCAGCCCCTCCACACCACAGCCCCCCCAACCAACACACACACAACCCTCAGCCAGACCCCGATGCTCCTTTTCTTAACAAATAGGGATTACAATTAAAAAAATAAATAAACAATAAATTAAAAATCAGTCATTATTTTTACACAATTAGCAATATCGATGCTAATCAAAACATCGATTTAATTACAGACACACAGGAGCCCCCCAGCGGGAAGCGGGCTGCCCACCCCTCCAACCTGCAATAGGTTCCCTATAGCCTATGGCAATGGGAGAGAGAAAAGTGTTTCCTCAGATGAGCTCGTTTGCTCCCCAGTATTTACGTGGCTGCGGACGGGACGGTGTCCGACAATCGCTGTGAGGTCATTTCGTCCCACCGGGCAAGAAAAACCTCATTTTTAGTGGCATTCAGCTCTACTGCTATGGCTTTGCAACATTTCCTGTGAGATTAAACCTGATCAAAATGGATCTTTTTTTGTTCTGTCGCTGTTCTTGTTGCTTTTATTTTTCGCAAAAACACCTTCTGGCACATTAAAACCTTTCCCCCCTCCCCGGCCCCGGCCCAGCCACCCCCCAAATTACATAAACAAGCTTAATACAGTCTCTGCCAGCTGACTGACATTTCATGCAGGTATTATAAAAAAGGAAAAAAATAAACACTTAAAAAGAAAAAGCGAGGCCATTAAACATGATGCCGTATCTCAAGGGTAGCCAACCTTTTAGGATCTGGGGACTATTTGACATGGTTTCAAGGGCTGCATGCACACGCTGTCCTGAATCCAGCCCCCGGGGACCCCCCGGCCAAGCAAACTTTGCAAACAAGCTACCCAGGCACTGCAAAGGAAATAAGAAGCAAAATTCGTAAAAGGGGAAAAAAAAAATAAATAATAAAACGTGTCTAGAAACACTTCACAAAGCCCATAAAGGGCAGATAAGCATAACATAAAGGAAAGGTTTCAGAAATCCAAGGAATCCAAGCGACGATGGTACGACCGGCCCTGGAATATCTCACCAGTGCCTTGATGCTGCGGCAGCGCTGGGAGGTCCTGGTGCCCTGGAGGGGGGACACTCACAGGGCCACCACCACCCACCCCTCCAACATGTTCCTTCTGCCCCTCTCCCCGAGCCATCAGCACTGCCTGTGGTAACGCTGTGAAAGAACGTCGATGTTTATCTCATTTTTACAACACCAACGTCAGGGTTCATTTTATTTTTTATAAGCTCTGTGTTAAAAGACAAAAGAAGCTGGTTTTGCCCAGAGAAGCTGTGGCTGCTCCATCCCTGGAGGGGCTCAATGCCAGGCTGGAGGGGGCTTGGAGCAACCTGGGCTGGTGGGAGGTGGCCCTGCCCTTGGCAGGGGGTGGCACTTGGAGGGCTTAAAGGTCCTTCCCACCTAAACCATTCTGTGATTCTATAAAATACCTGCACTCACATCAAATCCACCTGAGAGAGGAGGTGGCAGCTGAGTTAAATTGGTAAAAAAAAAGGGATAACCTTTAAATGTACCAAACAAAACCAAGAAGTATTATTTGGGTCACCAGATGACTAAGATTTTGGGCAGATATCTACACAGGAGTAGACACTTGGGACTCACCAGGTCACAACCACTAAAGGATTCGCCGCATCCAACCGCAGCCTGGCTGGGGCTCGGCATCTTCAGCAGGAGCAGCTTCAAAAACGTGCCTGGAATTGCTTGGGAAAAGCCAGGAACAAGCTCTGACACCCCCCCACCCCAGACCCCAAGGAGTGACAGCCAGAGGTACAACCGGCAGGATTCCACCTACAGACAAGGAGGACAACTTTGCAAAAGGCACAAACATGTGGTTCCCTAAAAAGAAAAAAAAACCCAAAAAGCCTGTAAAAAGAGGAAAGAGGCTCTTTGCAGCGTGTCGAGCACACGCCAGAGCCGCCTGAACTCAAAACACATGCAAAAATACTCCCTCTTTACAAAAATTGAACTTGTGTGTAAATAACCGAGGCGCCGCCCTCAGCAAAACACACTCATTTTGAAGGCCATCACCAGC
>VZTM01027486.1:217978-229018 GCA_013400555.1 Jacana jacana
GCATTCTCTCTTCATATTTGGAGTTTTCTCTCTTTTTTTTTTTTTTAAAGACAACATATCCCTGGTCACTGGTCTCCTCCAAAGCCCAGGACATCCCAGCATCCCAGGACACAACATTCTGACCCCCAGAAACACCAGCTGAGGCTGTGAGCTGCACCACTTCCACCAGCCAAGAGTGGATAGAGAGGGATTCCTTCTGGTTTTAATTTTCTAAAGGGTTTTTTTAACAGTTCTGCAATAAAATAAAAAGGCTGCCAGTGTCACCACCAGCCACCACGCCGTGCTTCATCTCTCTCGCTCTGTACATCTCCCCCTGACACTTCCCTGCACCTTTTCCCCTCCCTTTAAGACACAATTTTAAGTCCCATGGAAAAGAAGCTGTTTACTCAGCATTAATTAGAGCAAATAAGATAGAGCAGTCAGCGAGTGAGATCCCTGCGTTTTATCACGGCTCTTGTTTGACTGCTGACAATCTCTGTGGGGCTATTCTGTATGTCTAGTGCAAAATAAATCATATTTGAAGTTATCGTTTCTAGTTCAGGTTTTAATTTGCTGGACTTCATTTGGGAAAAAACCACGCGTTTTCTCCCCCAAACATTTGCAATGCAATAATTAACAGGATGCCGATATTTCAGTCCTAATGACTAGCTAATCTTAGTGGTGCGTGTATGGAGTATTTTAATATTTCATAATGTTTTATTTCAATTGCACTAGAGTGAAGCTGCAGTGGAGTTTATCCACAGATTAAATTGTTTTAAATCACTGAAGTAAAAATATTACTTCATTTCTCTGCCTTTCCTTGACAATGCAAAATTAAAAGAGTCACTCATTTTTAAAGATCTGTGGGGAAAGAAATGTTCTCTCCCATTCTGCTCCCTAAACGTGGCATCTCGGCGAGTCTCCCCTTCCCACCCGCGGCTCCTGCTAGAGCAGAGATGGACCCACCATGGGATTTTACCTCTCAAGGGCTGGTTCTTCACTCCACCCAACTCCTCCTCAAGTAGAAACGAAGAAAAAGGTGTAAATACCCCAAAAGTGCTGCTGGAGATCTGTCCCCATGGTGGGACCCCACCAAGAGCTGTTAATGCCTTTGCTGGGGGTGGGAACCCCCCGGCAAAGGAAGGGCAGGAGAGGTGGGAGAGCACAGACCCACCCCAGGGAGATGGTGGAGTCCCCATCCCTGACTGTGTTTCAGAGTAGATTGGATGTGGTCTTGAGGGATCTGGTGTAGGGGAGAATTTGTAGAGTAGGGCTGATGATTGGACTTGATGATCCCAAGGGTCTCTTCCAACCTGAATGATTCTATGATTTCTAAAAGATGGGTTCTTTTACAGAACATGGAAACCCCTTTTATACAAGGAGTGTTTAGGAGCCCTAACTTGCCTTTTTCCAAATCTTTACCCTGCCAAGATGAGAGCTGAGCCCACCCTTCAATGACAAAAGACAGTTTTAAAAGTCCAGGATAAAACCCTGCAGAAAACAAACCAAGCTCCTTCCCGTAGGTCCCTCCAAAACGTGACTGCGCCGCCCTGAAAACTCCTGACCCACACGACAGCAAACCTTTGCACCCACTAACTTCCAGTTTGCAGATATGAAAAAACATGCTACTGCATAATAGAGCTTGTGTCTAAAAGCACTTAATATTCATAATGTTTTAGTAAGTAGCAAATTCTCATTAAAACGAGTGTGGTGCTTGCACCGCTGATTGCTGGGAGCCCTGACTCGGCGAGAACAATGCCCAGCAACACTTGGGCACCAGCTTTGTTCCCAGCAAGAACAGGCTCTTGGTGAGGTGTTTCTTGTGATAAAAGCCTTGTTTGTGTTCCGGCAGACGCCAGTCTGCACTGCTGTAGTGCACAAAATAACACTGCCATGGAAAGCCCATTTCATTATTTAAGCACAAACACCCACCTCCTCCCACCGTCCTGTGCCAGGTAACACCAGACCAACCTACGGCTCCGGTGGTGCCGGGGCAAGGCACAAGTTCTGCTGCCCAAGGGGAGAGGAACCTGGTTTTGAAGAGCAAAACTAGCAATATTTTACTCAAATATTTATCAACTTTATTTATGGTCAAGTCTAAACAATAATCGACATGAATAGCACACAGGAGGGAGGCTTAAATATAAACCTTCTCCTGTCCTGACACCAGTGTCCTTGCAGTTTCTTAAGATGACCCAACTATAACAACGGAGCTGGTGAGGAAACAGCCTCAAGTTGTGCCAGGGAAGGGCTAGGATGGATTTTAGGAAAAATTTCTTCACCCAAAGGGTTATCAAGCCTTGGAACAGGCTTCCCAGGGATGTGGTGGAGTCATCAACCCTGGAGGGATTTAGATGTGGTGCTGAGGAACATGGGTTAGTGGTGGATTCTGTCAGTGTTGGGTTGATGTTTGGACTCAATGATCTGAAAGGCCCCTTCCCACCTGGACAATTCTCTGAGTCTATGATTCTGACAGCATGGTCGAACCCCAGTAATGCATCAGTCCCACCATCTCTCCTGAGATGCCTCCAAACACGACTCCCAGCACCAGGGAGCTGCTCCCATGGGCTGCCCTCCCCAGGAGACCCAGAGGACGACTGCTCCATGGCCAGCATCCACAACAGTGGGGCCACTGGCGACACGATTAAATGCACCTCAAACCTGCTTCCAGAGGCAAATGATAATAAGGCCAATGCTCATCACCTAAAGGGGTCAAGAACTGCATAAGGGACAGAAGGACACGATCACCCCAACTTTAAAAAAAACCCTCACATTTGTCTGTTCTCAATGGGTTCTTTAGCCAACCAAGACTGAAAATACAGTGAACCTTCAGCAGTAAAACCAGTTAAGACCACCTCTACCAGTGAAACCCCGGGATTCTGTGATACATGTTGACTGCATAAAATCAGTAAGATTAAATTTAATTTATCTCAATCAGCCCAAGGTGAAGGTGCATGAAATTAACTTGATGCAGTACATTCTGTATTTTATTACGCAATGTTCTTTGAAAGCTGTATTAATATAGCCCTGTAGTCGACAGAAGTGAGCCAACTCCCTGAATTAAGATTAAAAAAATTGGCTTATTTATATACACATATAAATTTGTACATTGAGGTCCATCAACCATTCATGTCGATGAAATAATCCATCAATTGGTACCGATCACAACTGTTAAACCTCCCCAAACATAAAGCCAACAGAATTATCATAAACAAACCTATTTGATGCCCCAGTAGTTTATATTGAAACTGGTTTTAAAGTCCTAATTGATGGTGCAAGAGCTCAAGGCAAGAGCATGAAGCAGTGAAGAGTTAGTGACCGTCTTTGACAGCTCCTGGAGCACAGACGAGATCCCAGAGGATCTGCAAAGACGAGGGGGAAAAAGGAGACAGGAAGAAATTATAGACTAGTCAAACTTTGATATTGGGAGAGATAATGGAACAAATTATTAAAATATTTATAAGCATCTCAGGTTCATAAGGTTATAAACCACCAAACAAATCTAATCTTTTTCTTTGACAAGATAATTGGCCTCATGGATAAGGGGGGGAGCAAGAGGGGAAATATATACTGACTTTGGCAAGATTTTTATGTACCTTTGCTGATGACATTCCCATAAAAAAAAGAGGAAAATAGAGTCTACATTAACACTAAAGTGAATGCCAGGAAAAGTTTTAAAAAATTTAAGCAGAAGTGTTTACTGCAGGGTTACAGGGGAAACACAAGCCTCTGCTCACAACTGTGTTCTGCAGTAATATAAGCTGGAAGTCCCAGTCTGTGTGTTCTACCTGCCAGTACGATATACCCCAACGAACTGGCCAGTCCAAATACCGGCTGCCAAACTGGGATGGCATCATACCTCCAGGTTCTGCAATGCTGGGTTTAGCCTGAGTTAATTAGAGAATATACTTATCGACCCTAAGCACGCCGAGGCAGGATAAGGTCCAAGCAGCTTATGTGAAAGAATCAGAAATCAAAATTGTTGTGATGAATTAAGAGAAATAGCCCAAACCAGCAAGAGAGGAGAGTCGTGACCAGGTACAAAATCCAACCACAAGGAACAAAAAAATCAATATTCAGAGAGTCCCTTCCAACCTCAGCTCTGCTGTGGTTTTTGTTGTTTTGTAAGACTTGTACTATTAACAGTTAGGTAGAAAAACGACTTGATAAAAATGACAGCATCACAGAATCCTGAGAAAGGGTGACAAAGCAAAGCAGTACCTGCAGGATTAAATCCTGGCCTCATGGACAGGACACCAACGTACACAGACTGCAGCAAACCCTACGAGTAAAACTTTCTTGCAACATTCTCAAAATTTCTGCAAATATGATCTATATAAACACCCTGTAAAACATACCAAGAAGACTAAAGGAACAATCAGCAGCAGCCACTGCACACGAGGCCACCTCTGATGAGACACCTCCTCAAATGCTGCATTTCACTTTGCATCAAAAAATTGAAGACAAATATCCAAAGCCATAATTAAAACCATAATTAAAATAGCATTTCTGAAGAGTTTAGTTCTGGATAAAATATTAAAGAAATAGTGCTATCAAACAAAGAGACAGCGTAGAACCATGTAAAGTAAATATTTAAAGGTTATGACCAATGTGATGAATGGAGACCAATCAACATTGTGAAAAGCATATATGTAGCTAAAACAGGCTAAAACTCCAAAGAGGTATTCATAGAATCACAGAACGAATCACAGAAAAGTTTGGGTTGGAAGGGACCTTAAAGATCATGGAGTTCCAACCCCCTGCCCTGGGCAGGGACACCTCCCACCAGACCAGGTTGTTCCAAGCTCCCTCCAACGCGTCCTTGACCCCCTCCAGGGATGGGGCAGCCACAGCTTCTCTGGGCAACCTGGGCCAGGCTCTCACCACCCTCACACCAAAGAAGTTCTTCCCCACATCTCAGCTCAATCTCCCCTCTTTCAGGTTAAAACCATTACCCTGATCTGACATGGGGCTGAACTGAGGGCTGCCAGCACATCGCTGAGTTTATGCTCTTCTTCATGGAAGTGGTCCAAGCAGATACCGTGGTCCCCTCACAGTTCATGGTGTACAATGACAGTCTTGCTTCATGCATTGACTGTCAACAACACAAATACGAAAAGCCATTTGTGACAGCATGACAAATAGAATCTAAATACTTAGGGAAATTAAGAGATGAATTATTTTCTGATTTGCTGACAAACAGTGGAGTCTTTATGGGTGGACACTGCATTTCTAGAGCAAGAAGCCCTTTTCCTTGGGTGTTAAAGGGATGTTGTGCAGAAGAACATGCATACACATACACACACACACACACACACACACACACACACACAAGTGTGAAAATCTTTTTCTCCTGGCACATGAATGTGACTTTTTTTTTGCTACAGCTGCGTGGGAGCGGGTTACAGCCAACTTACCTCCAAAAAGCCATGTCTAAGTGTCGCTGCCAAGTGTCTCCGTAACAAAAAAGCGCTTATTCCTTCTGTGCCCAAGCCAGGGGGGCACCGTGGCCATGGGGGAGTCACGCAGGCTGAGCTCTGGCTGCTCCCCCTGCCCCACGCCAGCTCTGCTCGTTAATCAGAACACACCTCTGCCAACCACAGGGCAGAAGAGCCCCTAAAAAAGAACTGTGGAAGGGGGAGATGCCTCCTGACCACCTCCTGACCACTGCTGCTGTCTTTTCAGACTGCCAGAAAATAGAGGAAATCGCAATAATGCGGGAAGTTTGTTCCCGAGACTCCAAAGTACGTTCTGATTGAAAATAATTTACACTTTTAAACAGACACAGAGAAAAATGAACGCTGGCTTTAATTAGAAACCGGGACAGAGAAACACCACCTCGGCCAGGAGCAGGGTGAGCAGCCCCATCACCACCAACCTTCCTGGGGAAGGGAGTAATTCACAGGAACACATTACCCTTCCTGATGGCACTTTATTTAGTAATGGAGATGTACCGGTCCTTGCGCAGATCCTACCGGCTGGGCTCAGCAGCAGTTCCTCCAGTCCATCAACCATGCTTTACTGCACACCATGAAATACCTTTACTGTGCGTGGTCCACGCTCACACTTCATATTTAATACCGAATAACCTAGTAAATCCACACCGCAAGCATATGGGGTTTTACCGCGTGCTTGGAGAAGGAGAAGACAAACTATAAACAAAATTAGCCTTTACGAGCCCAACTATTTGAGTAAAACCCAAAATCACCAGTGCTAAGGGCCGACTGGCGACGTCGGCGGGATGGGAGGATGGTGGGTCCTTCTCCTGGAGGTCCTTGCTGTGTGAGCCATCCCACCCCTTCCCTTGATGGGACCCAAATGCCATTTGTAAATGTTCCTTTGGAGATGTCCCTTGGTGGTGAGAGGGATTTCCACCTGGGCCAGGCCCATTCGTTCCAAGCTGGCAGCACCAGTGTCTGGTACCACAGCTCTGATGGAGGCTGGGCAGCAGTGTTCCATGGCCATCCTGATGGCATACGTATGGAACTCATCATAGGTAATTAAGGCTCATATGGATACACTGGGGCAACACTGGGACAAGACACAAACTACAGTAGGACATAATCAGGACAACTCCTTGAATAAAAGGTTAATTTCTTTTTGCATTTCTTTCTGCTAAAAATATGCTAAAAAGGAAGCTGTGGGCTGGTTCCCTGCTCCCTGCCCTCCTCAGCAAAAAGCAATTACAAACACGACCAAAACCCCCAAAACCACCTGGCGACCACTGGACCAGGCGGTGTCTGTGCCCCAGGGTATTAAACACGCGCTCAGGAACAAAGTCCAGATGCTTCAGCCCTTCCTCGTTAGCGATTTCTCACACTTCTACCAACTCACAGGACTGTGGGTTGAATGGGCAATGACAGATCTACTCCATTTACTGTTAAAACGCTCTGGAAACTATTTAACACGTCTAATATTCTAAGGAGTTTAAACCCCACTACTGATGGTTGGACTCGATTATCTGAGAGGTCCCTTCCAACCTCAACCATTCTACAGTTCTGTTTTTCCCAAGAAGCCCGTGTAACAGCTCAGCTCGAGATGCCAGGAATGGGTTTTTCTTCTGCTTTTCCAGAAGAGCTGGAGGAAAGTGCTACTCCCGTGAAGGATCCACATTTTAGCTGGGAAGCTTTTAAGGTGTCTGCAATTGTTTCCCAGAGAGAGGAATGATATCACTTGGATATCACCTGACGCTTTGATTTTGAGCTTAAAACGAGTGTTTGCATGTTCCCCCCAGCCTAGCTGGCTACTCAACACACCTACACAGGCAGAAAATAATGAAATAGGGTTAATGATAGATTTTGCGCCCGTGGGGCAAAACCGCGAGTCAATAAGGGACACACAGAGACTCCTTATTTTAATGGAGTTGAGTTTTTGATTCCTGAAACAGTTATCCTTTTTAAAGCAGTTTCTGTTTCTGCAGATGTAGATCCTTCAACATCTTAAAAAAAAACCCATAGAAAATGGTAACAAATACCTGAGAACACACACAGGGACCAAGCTGCGGGCTGGTGGATTAATATATATATCTCTCCTCGATTTTTTGTACATAAAAAGCAGTCTGTGGAGCACGTTGAAGAGGAGGAGCTGGGCTGGAGGAGGTGCCCAGCGGCTTTTTCGGCCGCCGCCGTGCAGAGGCGAAGCCCCAGCATCCCCGGGGAGGCGGCGAAGGCTCCATCACTCACACCAAAGCTCCTGCCAGAAAACCCACTTAGTGGCAGCTCGAAAGGTCACCCCAGCAACACAACTCCCATCTCCACCGAAAGCCGTCTCGTAAGGCTTTACAAATATTTGGAGTCTGATTCTCCAAATACGATTTGTCAAAACACCAGAGTGTAACAGCCTCGCGCCCAAAGACAGCCCCTCTATAAATAGCCGACCCGGGGAAAAAAAATGTTTACTTTATTTGCTGCATGTGAGAGGGAGGTAAAACCTAAACAAACTTTCAACAGGAGCTGAGTTTACATATTTAAACTTCAGCGGTGCCAAAGTTGCAGCCTAACTGGCACCCAGAAACCTAACAAAAAAAGTCATATATTGACAAAACACACAGTCATAATAAAACCACATCCAGTTAATAACTTTGAGAACTAATGTTAACTCCTAGCACAATAGAAAAGTCTCCTTAAACACAATAAAGCAGTGATATAATTTACTCTCAGCTCCTTTTCGAAACATTACTCTCTGCTCACAATCACATTCAGATTACAAAATTCCTTTTGTAGTTTTCTCCTAGCTGTGGGAATAAAATAAACCACTTAGATGACAGTAAAGTGTCTGTAAAATATATAACAGCAATAACTCCTGGTGGAAATGCGGCAGATATTTATACAAGAGCCAAAGCACGGAGTGTTGTTAAAAAAAGAAAAAAAAACAACAAAAAAGGCAAATGCCAAGGAAAGGGGGTTTATTCGGAGAGGCCTCTTCTGGAGGAGATGCTGGGGAAGGGGAAAGACAGTGGTGAAACCTCCCACACCAGTTCTACTCTGGTTCCCAGTACAGGGATGAAGAAGCCTTCACAGCCCCTGGCCACCAGTGCACCAACTGGGTGTGGAGAGACCAAGCATCCCTGCTCCTCAGGACTTGCTCTTCAGGGGCCAGAAAAGGAAGGACACAACAGCAGCCAGGAACAACCTGCCTTAATTAAAGATAATTCATTCCCACGGTCTTTCATGGTTGTAGAACCTGGACATCACCAAGTAACAAGGTAAGGAATGTTATATATCAAATACAATACCCATCACGCCGGAGTAACTGATGCGGTTGAACTTCCAACATGGAAGGAAGGATGCTTAGTGGTTTACCCAACAACAAAGTGTGATTAATTTTTCTACTCATTTAAAGGATTTCTAAAGGAGGTCACACCAAGGTGGCCACAGTAACTACCATGGAATCCAAGGTAGACATGGTGGACCATGACTACCCAGAAAGACAGGCTGAGACCATAAACAAACACAAATTATTCCATATGTGCAAGTCCTGCTTGCCCTCAATCTTCTCTGCAGCAAGGAAGCACAGAGAAGGCAAAGTCTCCAAAGACTCCCCTTCTAAAGGTTATTTCATGGCAGATTTAACTGGGGTAGGGAGCTGGCCAAAGCAGATTTTTCTCCAGATTTCTCTGCCACATCGTCCCACACCTTACTGTGCTAAATCAAAGCAGAAAGACTTCCCACAGAACAAAGGACAATGGTTTTTTAGGTGTTTTTTTAATGTTCAGTGGTTACAGATGGAATGGAGATGGATGGGGGTTACACCAGTGTTGGATAGATGGAGATGGACAGAAACCCAAACCAGCATCTCCCCCAGAAAGATCCCCCCTTTGCCTGCAGGATACTGATGGGACCAGGGAACGTCCAACCACCCAACTAACTCCTACCACCAGCAACATCTGCCCGCAGCTGGAGACCACACTCAAACCCTGCTCACGGGCTCTGCTGCAGTGACACAAATCAGCAGGGTCTTTCTGAGACGGGAGAACAAATGCATTAATTTGGATATATAAAAAGTTACATAAAATTTGAGGTCGGCCAATGTAAATCGAATGCCCTAATGAACGGAGCCCCGGACAACCACATTATTATGTGCGTTATGGGGAATGTACCCTTTCAGCATCACTCACTGGTTACATCTTTTCAACGTGTTTAAATATGTTCTCATGGAATTTAACCAATTGCTTAATTCCTTGATGAAAGAAATTGAGCTTTTAGATCAAAACCTACACTTTTAAAACCGAAAAGGGAAAACATTGCTGATATTGCCTCCTCCAACATCCATGGCCTTTGCTTTTGTTGAGTTGATCTTACAGGTTTGGTTTTGAGTGTTGGTTCTTGAAAGCATTTGCAAACAACATCCAAGCAAAAGGCACAAGGTTAGTGACAGTATCAGATAAAAAAATGAAGAATCTCTATGGTTCTGATTTTTCCAAACAGTAACACTTCAGTCAATTTCCAAGAAAAACCCGAGAACATTTTCCATGCTCAAAATTACTTGCCCAACTTATGAATACCTCTCACTGACTTGACATTTTTCAGTGAGTAAAGTATTTGAGCAAACTGTCAGATTCTAATTACTTCTCTTCTTTCTGTATTTGTACACAAGTCTTTGAATTCAAATGAGAAGTTATTATTAGGTTTATCATCTAGGACCAGTTGACATTATAAAAACCTAAAAATGCCCCAAAACAAAGACACCCACGAGGGTTAGGAGCACATTCAGATTTAGTTCAGCTGAGAACAAACTGCTTTAGTTTCAAAAGAGAGAAAAAATAACTTCAAATCCCTCCTGGAGGGTGTTAGGCCGGTGGCTCCTTTGACTTTAGGAAAAAATTACAAGAAAGCATATAGACGTATTGGCATTAATTCATGTCATTAATTGACTGTACACACATATTCATGGGGATCTGGGATGCTGAGGGTGCTGGAGATCCTCTGCCATGAGGACAGGCTGAGAGAGTTGGGAGGTTCAGCCTGGAGAACACAAGGCTCCAGGGAGACCTTGGAGCCCCTTCCAGTCCCTCAAGGGACTCCAGGAGAGATGGGGAGGGACTTTTAACAAGGGCATGTAGTGAAAGGATGAGGGGGAAGGGTTTGACACTGAAGGAGGGGAGATTTAGCTTAGATATTGTGAAGAAACTTTTCACTCTGAAGGTGGTGAGAGCCTGGCCCAGGTTGCCCAGAGAAGCTGTGGCTGCCCCATCCCTGGAGGGGTTCAAGGCCAGGTTGGAGGGGCCTTGAAGCAACTTGGTCTGGTGGGAGGTGTCCCTGCCCAGGGAAATGGGGTGGCACTGGGGGAACTTTAAAGTCCCTTCTAACCCAAACCAGTCTGTGATTCTATAATAACCTAAGTTCATTCTGGTAAACAAACTTTCAAAAACAGCAATTCAAAAACAGACATTTCAAACTTCTTTAAATGAATTAAATTTAAATTTAAAACTTCTTTACGATGGGACATATACACCCGTGCAAACACGAATATTTAAAATCAAAAAACCCCATTCTTTTGGGTAAATCCTACCCCCTGTCCTGCTCCAACCCCCCCCCCCCCCCGACACACAGCTCTCTAACA
>VZTM01027486.1:243231-307437 GCA_013400555.1 Jacana jacana
CCCAAACTCACAAACAACCAAAAACAAAAAAGGAAGAAAACTCCCTTTCCCCCCTTCAAAAAGATGAGGAGCACTGTATTGTCTTGACGGGTCACCAGCCACCAGAAAATCAGATTATAACTGTATAATTTAGGGAAAACGGAGGGAAGAAAGGGTGATTTTTTTATTTCCCCTGGATTAGCAAATGGAACCAACAGCCCAAACAGTTAAATGCACAGGAGGAGAGGGGGGCAGAGCATAAAGGTTGTGGGGGCAGGTATTAAACATCTCCACTGTGTCACAGCAACAGAAAACTAGGACCCTTAGATACATCCAGTGCAGAAGAAAAGGGCTTAGTGGACAACTCTACATCGACTTGGGCAATGCTGGAAGGACATAACATTGGACAAATGACAAGATCTTCTCAGAATCTCTCTAAGCACAAAACTGGGCCTTCAGAACAAAACACCAACAGTTCCACATCTCATTTTAATAGAAAATAAAACCAAGAAAGCCACTGACTTAGAGAAAATTAAGAGTGGCCTCAATTCCCATGAGAAATACCTGGTTATATTTAGTTTGACTAACACCAACACAGCACCAGTGCTCGGAACTGGGAAAGGGAGGCTTTCCCATGGCTTGAAACCACCTCTGCCGACCCAGAGGGGAATCTGAGGGAAACACTGAGGGGAAAGGGAAACCCGCGGAATTTAACATACGGAGCTAAATAAATGAAAACCTCTTCCCTGTCAACAGCGTTCTATGGAAAAGAAATCTCCTAAGTAAACATGGGGACTTCTTTGGGGGTGAAGAGCTTGGAGAGAGGTTTTGAGGAAATCAGAATACAATAAAATCTTTTACAGAATACAACAAAATTTCTGTCAATTAAATATGCAGATGAGGCAGCACTGGATGTGGTGATGAATGAGGACTATGTGACAAAGTGGGGTACTCAATCCTGCATGGGGGCACCCCAGGTCACGTGAGGACTCTTCAGCCTCAGTCAATAAAAAAGAATCTTATTTTGGACACAAACATCACAATTTTTCCCTTGGATTAAATATTACAACAAAAGTGGAACAGACCAAGATCCCATATAAGAAAAAAAAAACAACAACTCTCAAGCCTGGAACAAGGTAAAAATCAACTATTATCAAACACTATCAGCTATTATCAAAAATCAACTACTATAAAATAATTTCTAAATTTAAGGCACCACTACACTGGACCAGAGAAGGGTTAACACAAACGTTACTCAAGCCTAAGAGAAGCTAGACTCATACCCATACACACAACTGTGGTGTTAGTGACTATTACCTTTGTGTCCTAAAATTACATGTATTTTAATTCCCCTGCCAAAGCTGTGACTGTTTCTGGCAGTAACCACCAGAAGAGGAAGGCCACCAGCCCCCAGTGGTGGCCCAGCCCTTGCTGGGATGATGCCCACTGTCACCCCAACTGAGGAGGTACCAGAAGAACCAGCCGGGTTTCTGTGAAGCAATGCAGATGTTTACCTAATTTAGCTTCTTTCTTTTCTAAATATATCACCTAATTACAGTAATGGATGGATTTCAGACTGGTTCAACAATCAGAAAGGGAGGCTCAGAGAACTACAACCCCCTGAAGAAAGGCCCACACTCAACCTACTGGCAACTTTCCATCTTCAGCCTGGATGGAGAAGGAGGAGGCTTCTAGCCCAGGGCAGACAAAATTTCCCTACATTATCATTCTTTGCAGAATAATCCTTAGCTGCTCCCCAAACACCATGATGCTGACCAATACTGGATTCTCTCACAGACATGGAGAGGCTTTCCCACCACTCCCCATCCCAATTAAAACAGCTGCTAGCCTTACCTGCTAGCTATTTCTAATATTTCCTCAATTAAATCCTTGATTTTGCATTCAGAATTTTCATTAAACTTTTTCTCAGTAGAGGGTTAGCAGAATTTTGTTGCAGCATCTTAAAATTCTGGGCCAGCTCAAGAATCCCTGCGCGCGGAACCCCACTGCAGCGGCAAATAAAAAGTGTTACTGGGCTGGATGGGCAACTTGGCTCCAAGCTAAGCCACGGCTAAGGCTGCTCAAGCTTTAAAAGTCAAAATCTTACTGTGCCAATAAAGAAGTCGCATGGCTTTTAATACTGATGATAAAGGAAGGCACCGTATTTATTTACGATGGGCTCAGTAATTCCACCCATTTGCCGTGCACTTCACTTTACGACAGCGTTATGCACTACCGGTGTTCGTGCACAGCGACTCCAGAAAGTAAACCGGCTACACAGCGATGTACGCGGCAATCTACCATAAAATATGCATTTCTAATTTTAAGTAGAACTCTACAGGAACCTAAACACCAGGTACTTTGAGATACATTATCTGCACTCCGAGATCCATGCCGTAATTTGTACGTGTTAAGTAACCGCTAGCACCATAACCCAATAAAACAACTTCTCTTACACTGCCTCCCTTGATTTTTTCCTTTCCCCCAGTACTTCTTAAAACTTTGTAGCTTCCTTGCAAGCAAGCTTAACAGCTAGGAGATTAAATGCAAAATATAATTCTGGCCTAGCCATAAAGCTGTATTTTTGGTTCAAATAAGTCTCGTGTCAAGGATACACAGCAGACTAAATGAGATCCAACTCAGCTGTAGAAGACACTCATCCTGCATCCATGATTCTATGATTCTTTTGTCAGGGTGTGAGAATTTTCACGAACACTACGCCTTGTAGAACACCTCCATTCCCCCCCACCTTGATGCCAGCAGCAGATTTAGGAACCATGCTACTTCAAACCCTTTCTCTAAACAGCAACAAGGATGCCTTCCAAGGATGTCCAAAGTTTTACTAAAAATCAGAACACCTTCCTCTTCCCGCTTTTTTTAAAAAAACTTGATGTGCAAAAGGTAACTTGATAAACCCATTATCTACCAGATGCACAAGGGCTGCTGCACCCTGCCTTGTCACCATCCAAGTGCTTGCAAGAAAAAATCCAAAATAACACAAAGGAAACCCAAGTCTTATCATCTTCCAAGTTAATTTTGTGCTTTACCCAAGGCTCCTCTACCACCAGTTGAGTCTATGAGCTTCTCCCCATTTGATCCGAGGGCTCTCCCAGCCTCCGAGACCTTCCACCAGTGCCTGACGGTGTGACAAGTGCTTTTGCCAGTCCCTTAAGTATCCTCAGATTAAAACCATCAGGCCTTTTAAACCAGGCAGGACTCTAACAGTAGATCTCCTAGGTTGAGATCTCATCCATTTGCTGCTGGTATTAATTGTGCTAACCATCTGCTCACTTTTGATTTTTTTTTTTTTTAATTGAAAACAAATGCAGAAAGTCATTGAACACTTCAGTCTCATTTGCTAATAGCTCCCCGCTTCCCTCAAGGAGCAGACCAAACGCTTTACTTGGTCTTCCTCTTATTGCTAATGTACTTACCAATCGATTTCTCCATGTCTCTTGCTAGTTTCATCTGATTTTGTGCCTTACTTCTTTTTTTTTCCCCTTTTTTTCCTGTCCTCGTGCACTGCTGCTATTCCTTTCGCACTCTTGATGTGAGCTGCCCTCCTTCTCTTTCCTTTCTCCTGTTTAAGGTCCTTGAATGCCCAGCTTGAGACGTAGCAGGTTTCACCCATCTTCCTCCTCTTCCCTACAAACTTCCCTCCCCTTTGATAAGGGACAGACACTAGCACTTTTGTCTTAGACTTTCCTACAGATTATTAAGCCCTGTTTCTTGAAGGGCACTGCTTTCATTTGGCAGGTTTTCCTGTTTCTTCTTGGGGGTTGTGGTTCATCACCTCCAGAGTCACTCAGGCTTATGCCATCTCACAGCTTTGCCTCATGACTCACCACCACCAGATCAGAAGAAACATCAAAGAGCTTCTTCCCCACTTTTTCCCATGCCACAAAAGCATCGTCTCATCGTGACAGTTTTGCTGCATTTGTCCCCAAAAAGGTGCCTGAGTTAAAGCCTCCATATGTCCCAGATGTCCATAGACCAGGATGTTCTAGACTCTGCTTTGTCCCCATATGGGAACACTTTATCTTGGTGGGACTCATTACCCTGATTTGAAGTGTTATGAATTTTTAAACTGCAGAAAAGCAAATTTATGACAAACTGTTATTTGGTAATTAACAGGAGGAGAATCAAGAGTGTCAGCGAGTAAATTCTCAGATATTTCACTTGAGGGGATCAGAATAAGTATTAAAAATGAATAATGTTTATAAAAATCTCAGCAGCTCCTGGTACACCCAGACCTGTTTGCTTCTTTAAACTCTCGCATTCAGTGCAGGGTGAACTGTAAATTGTATCCCTGTCCTATGAATATTCTACGTGTACAGTATCCCCTCTTTGGTGTTAGGGGGATTAGGGCAAAAGGAAGTAAAAATAAATTGCTGTAATGAATTTTGGAAATTGCCATGTGAAGACAAACTTATTTCATGCTCAGAAATGGTGTTTCATGCCCAGAAATTGGTGTTTCATCGGCAAACACCAATCCTTAACCCACGTTAAAATGAGTTTACTTTGGGAAAAGTCGCTTACATGTTGTGAATTTCTTTGCAACTATTGTACACTCAAAATATTTTCTATAAAATCACAAAAATACAGCCATGAACCCACATGTGAGACCAGCAATGGTGCAGCAATGGTTTATATAAACCCCCACCCCTCAGGGGGGTGATAACATAGGGAGTCTCTAGAGGCATCATTTGGGAAGCCACTTGAAGCTGGAGGGACAGGGGAAAATTAAGATACTTCTGAAATATTTTCAACTCCTCCTCTGCTGCACCTGAGAAGTTTCCTGGTCCCTTTGTGTCATCACTCGGAAATTCTGATGGCAGAGGCCCCTGGCTGTAAAGTAAATGACACCTTCATGAACAAATCCTCTTCCTGAAAATAGCAGGATTTGTAGTTTTCAGGCCTTTTTGTATCCTGGTTGTCTCTCCACCACCATCTTCACCCTCCCAAGAACAGCTCCATTTGAGGATATATGAATATTTCAACCAGAGTCTCTACTTTTGGGCAAGTTGTACTAATATATCTGAATCCGTCCGATAAACCTGACCTAGGGGTTAATCTATTTTACAAAGTCTAAAGAGAGATCAATTTTCTCCTTATAACAGATAGCCCCAGCCAAATTTAACGCACTATCTCCAACTCTTATGGCAGTTAAAGGTTTTAGCACTGGATTATTCAATGTAATTCAGTGGCACTGAACCTATTTAACTGTCCTGAGGTTCAAAACCTGTGTATTTTGGTACCTTTCCTACAGACAGAAAAAAATTTGGACCTTTTTCATTTGAAAAATACATTTTCTTACTTGCCATGGGACTGTGTATGCTACAGACAATATGAACATACCTGGAAAACACCGTGGGTGCTTCATCAACACTACAATGTGCTCATGTAGTTTAAGTCTGTGAAATTCCCCTCCTGCCCCCCTCTCCCAGACCCAAAAAGGACAGAGCTCTCTGACAGCCGGGGGGGAAGAGCAGAAATCCCTCATACTGTGAAAAAAAAATTATACAGATATAGACACACGTTCAAGAAAGGAACCCTGGGATTTAAATCTCAGACTTTCCCAAAAACACGGCAAACCAAAGCATCCTGGCTACTGGGTTTAACACACAGCCTCCGTCTAACACGCCAAGGAAGAGACACGCAGTCTGCTGGATTTCTTACAGCTTTGCGAAGTTGCTATTTTTTTTGACAGTAATTTTTTCTGTGAATAACCAGACTGGTGTTTGGAGCAGGCTGTGAAGCAGCGGCGCAGGGTCCTTGGCCTCTCTGTTTACAGTTACGCTGCCACTTCTCATGCTGCCTGCGCGGCTCACATGGGAATAGTCCAAAATGCACCAATACACATTTGTGTCTCCTCAGAACAGTGTTTTTCACACTATTATAGTTAAGAGTATGCCGGAGTTTACACTTAAGATTTTACTTCTCAGAGGTGCATAATTATATATATTTCCTTCAGACCCAGCTGCCCGTACACAACCGTAGGTACAGACAACTCCAGCAGATCTGGTTCACTGCTTCCCACGGCAGATATTCCGCTCTATTTGTGATTCGGGGTTACAGCAGCACAGGATACAGGAGCTTTCCAGAACCTGCATCTGGCCACGGCCCTCACAACATTGGAAAGAAATCCCTCTTTTTCCCACCCTTGAAAGCTGGGGGTCCTGCTGGAGCCAAATGCCCCCCGTCCCTCCCCCAAATATATTGTTTACTCTCTTTCTTTGTTGTCATCGCATTCCAACATCACGTTTTCTTCCAATGTTTCCGTGCCCAAGGAACACGGGAAGCTTGACATGATGTTTTTGCTTTGGTGTGTGTCTGTTTGCTCATTTGACACCTCTGCTATTTCTGACCAGCCAAAGCAATTATGGGACCCGGAGCAGAACTTACACCAAGCATTTCTTCTGATAGTAGTAATTATGAACTTGTCCCAGCAAGCACCCCCTCTGAGTAACTGGAGCTGCCTCTGTAGATGCTGCCACCAGTCGCTCCCCATATCCCACAGCCATAACTCATTTTTTCTGATAAACCCTGAGTTTGGAAATCCTCTTCTCACCTCCGTTGGCTCTTGCACTCCAGGGCTCAAAGCTGAGCACACCCTTGTGGGAAGAAAGGTTTTCTGACCATCTGAAGGGGAGTTTCTGCTTGTGGAAGAGTTTAGGAGTCTTCTGCATCTGCTCATTATTACCAGAGCACCGATTTTAACCAAAATAAACACCTAAGTAACTACAGAAAGACATTAATATTGCTGGATTTTATATGAAATTATCTGAACCTACAGAGAAGGCTTATCTCTGCAACTAAAAGAGTTCTGGCCACTGAGACTTCAGGGTGATAATTGCTCAATGGGCTTCAGGATCCAGGGGACAGGAGAATTTTGTTCTCTTGAAAACGTCAAGCTTCAATGCAAGGTCTCGCTCAGAGATGACTCAACAGCCCAACACTGCAGGGACTCAGCTGCATCTTCAAGAATGTGGCCATTTACTTAGGAAACAAATGGTTGTTGGGTATCAGATTCTATATTTCAGGCATTTATCTGAAACCACCTCATCTGTTGGTAGAAACAAGAAACTCAGCAGCAAATTGCAGAGCACACGACCAGAGTCTGTGCAAGGTTGTTTAGTTTGAGGAAGAGGAGGCTGAGGGGAGACCTCATCACTCTCTACAACTGCTTGAAATGGCATTGGAGAGAGGTTGGTGCTGGTCTCTTCTCACAGGCAATGAGCGATAGAAGGAGAGGGAATGGCTGCAAGCTGCAGCAGGGTAGGGTTAGGCTGGACATGAGGAAAAAGTTTTTCCCAGAGAGAGTGGTCAGTCAGTGGAATCAGCTGCCCAGGGAGGTGGTGGAGTCACCCTCCCTGACTGTGTTTCAGAGTAGATTGGATGTGGTGTTGAGGGATCTGGTGTAGGGGAGAACTTGTAGAGTAGGGCTGATGGTTGGACTTGATGATCCCAAGGGTCTCTTCCAACCTAAATGATTCTATGAATCTATGAATCTAAGTGAAGTTACCGTGAACCACACAACTGTGAATTAGCTGGTAGTGAACACAGATTTTAGACTTACAGATGGGGTTAAACCAGCAGGCACTGCACAGAAAACTGCAGGTTCAAAAATCCATGTGAAAATCCAACCGTTGGCCATTTGGCAGCAAGGGAGCCCTAGGGAAATCGGCTGAGGTCTATGCGGCACTTGTGCTTTCTGGAAGGAGGAAGGTTCCTCTGTGGTTCCTCAGGCAAGGACAGAAGAAATCCATGTTGAATACTTAGTCACCGAGCCTCATACTGGAGGATAATGCCTCTAGTTATTTTTAGTCAATAAAAAGGAAAAAAAAATACCCAAGTGTGTCTGACAAAGAGGCACTGGAAGTACTGGAGGATTTTGAAATGTTAAGACAGAAAGCTTCTTATTTCATTCAATTTGAGAGGTGAAGAGGGAACTGTGCCACAGTTTGGAGGCAAGAATAAAAATTCCATGAAATGGTCTCATGGGACAACAGATAGCACTCATCCAGAGTTGGTGACACTCTGACTCTTTCATGAAAAAGGCAATTTTGCTTCCCAGAAAAAATATTCTGGCACTGGGGATTCAAGAGGACAAGGCTCTCACAGCGATTTCTGACTTCCTAACCCATATTAATATCTACAGTTATCAAATCCAGAACTTCAAACTGTGACTTTGTAACAAAGAGGACTCTCAGAAAACACAAAAAAGCTCTCTTTTGTCATATATTTACAGCTAGAAGAAATCCCATCCCTTTAGCCAATTCTTTCCCAATAAAAATTTGCTAATTTAATGCAGCTTAAAAGTCTTGTCAGGAATGAAGTTGTGTTATCCATCTCAAACCTCTGCCAGCAGTTGAAGGTACTCTGAAAATCATTTAAAACAGCATTTGATTTTATGGAAACACAGTAATCACAGCTAAAGTCTCGATACAGCAGACTGGGGCAAAAGATTAAGAGTAGACAGGTACCTAAATTCTTCCTTCGTGGCATATTTTTGTTCATTTCATCAGGTATTGTCTTTGATTTATTTAAAACTGACCTTGTCCACGGGACCTGAAATCCCCCAAATCCCACCTGCCTGTTTTAAAACACAACCCTGAGCTGCACTGTAATTGGGTTAAGTTGGATAAAACCATCTCCCCAACGAATGAGTTTGAACAGAAGACTGGGGAGATGCTTTGGAAAGGAACGCTTGGATTCTGAGAAAACGCAAAAAAAACTGTTTCTTGGACAAGTTTTGCGAAAAGAAAATTTCCCTCTTCCAAAGAAAGGGCAAAGGGCACCCAGCCCTGGACACCAGCAATGTGTTTTGAGGCACAGGGCTTTTCGGGTTTGCCTGTCTGCTCTTTGGAAAGAGATGGAAATAATTAGAGGAAGTAGGTGATGAGCACTTCTAGAAAGAAGGGAACACGACTGGCAACCGCAAACGTTTAGTGCGGGTTGAATTAATTTCCCACTGTAGCCTTTCGCACTTCCGAGGAAATTAATTCTGGGAACTGCAAGATGAGAAGCCACTGGCTTCTTTCCAGTACCTCCTCGCAGTCATCTGCTTGAAAATTCAGCTTCAAAATTGCATATTTATTTTGGACGAATTACCCGTTTCTAGTGTTTTGAAGAGCAAAGACAGGCAGCTAAAATATTTACACTAAAGACTAGACACCAGCAGAAGAACTGCTAATTGTTTGCATGCAAAAGCATTTTTTTCCTCAAAAGAACAAACAGAAGCGATAAAAAAAATAATAAAAATAATAAAAAAGTGGTTGAGGTTTTTGGAAATCACTCAAAATTTTGTCCAAAGAAACGGCCGTACCTCTGAAACGAACTACTGTCCCCTCATTGCCGAGGAATTACTCCAAATTAGGTATCACAGAAAAGATTTGCCTCGACCAGCGAAGTCAGGAGCGAGCACACGGCTCGGGGCACGTGTGCCAAGTGACTGGTGTGGGGAGCCACACGCAAATGTTGTTCTTGAGCATAACTGATCTCTGGACAGGAATACGGGCTGACAGCCCTCAGGCCCAAATTTTAAACAAATACGCAGGCAAAACCCACAAAATAACTGGTTTTAGTCCATGGAAACCCCATATGCAACACCCAACGCAACGGCCGCCTGTGTCCCTGCTGCAAGAGAGCGCTGGGGCCTCAAAATCAAATCTCCTCCTTGTCCCTGCGTCCTTCACAGAACTTTGTGACACACCAATGGCTGAAAACCGCCCCTTCTTTGTGCTCTTGGACGCTCTCCCCGCTGTGCCACAACCTGAATGAAGCTGTTAGAATTTCAGGACTCGGCCTGACATTTCCTCCTCGCTCGCAGACCGTCAGCTCTCTCTGCTGCTGGGATAGAACGAGTGGTGTTTGTTCCCAGGGTCGCGCCGGGCGGCGGGCTGGGGTTCAAGGAGTTGTACTCTGTGCGGTAACAGTTTTGCCTGCCTTGGCAAGGGGAAGGATTTCTATTTGCATGGTAATGAGACATTTCATCTGACAAGGCGTTGAAGGAAAAGATGCAATGATTTTAACAGTTGGGTGTTATGCTTTAAAACCCACTCAGCAAATCTGGGGGGGGAAAAAAAGTATTAAATGGTTGCTTCGATACCCAACTTCATGCAAGGGGACCACGGAGTGGGAAAAAGGACCAAATCCTGCTGGAAACCAGTAATACAATCAGAGCACACACCCATATTAGTCAAAAAATTAAACTACCCTGAGTTCAAGGGAAAACGTTGGGTTGTTTCACCCGTGAAGTACGGGAGGCCCCCGACAGACAGACAGACAGACAGGCTGGCAGCAGCACAGACAGACGCGGGAGATTTCCATCTCGCTTGACTCCTCATCAAAATGAACTTGGACTCTAGCTCTGCTCTAACCAAGAGCACCAGCCTTAGCTTCAAATAATCTAATTAACCCGCAGTTTCCTATCTTCTCCCTTTCCTACGCTGCAAACCTCAAACTTTGCTTTCACGTTGGGTCATCTGTTCTGCTGAAAGCGCGATGGTATCTCTGACCTCAGACGTGTAGCTTGAATAATGATGGAGGCACTTGACTAGATGATAAACAGAGATCTTATTTCCTCTGCAAGGAAGCACCGAGAACCTTAACGAAGGCCAGTGCCACAGAGGTGTCCAGAAGGGTTAGAACAATAAAACTCACCTGGATTCACCTCCCCAGGGAGTCGGGGCAGCAGGCCGATGTCATGGAAAAGGGATCTGAAATATTTTCCAAGACTAAAATTAAAAAAAAAAAAACAAAACCAAAAAACAAATTATTAGGTAACCAGTTAACCTGCCAGTGGTGTTAAACATTCCCCAAATCAAGGGGACCACTGGTTTCCCAGGCCTTTGAACCTCATGCTGAATAATGCTCGACCACAGCAGCTACCATGGGGCTGGGGGTGCTCCCTCTCCGCCCCAGGACCATCCCCAGGACCGGGGACACACAAAGAAAACTGAAGTCCTTTTTAGTGGAATGCATCTAAACATCCTTATTTTAATGCACACTCCAGAAAGGCAGAGTTGGGTAACAATAAACTCTATTTCAGAGAGAACCTGCCCATTTCACCCCTCCCCAAGCCGGCAGCCAGTCTCTCCACCTTCACACAGGTATTTTGGCCTGGCGTTTATTTTCTAACTGCTGAGAGTCTCCTGTGAAAAAAAACTGATCCAACAGCAGTAGAGATAACAAAATAAACCCAGATTTAGCATAAGGCAAACATGAAATGAAGCAGTACCTACTGCATTTAGCAGTGTGACAGCCACCACGGGAAGTCACACGTTGTTTAGAAACTTCTGCAAAGTTCTGCAAAGACCAAAACGCTGCTATTTCATTATTCCTCTGTCAAACAGCTAAACTCACCTGAATTACTCAAAGCATAACTCCGAAAGAGGTTACTAACAGTTGCCAAGAGGCCTCTCCTACCACCGAGCTCCACCTGGAAAGGATGCATTTCACTATTTTTGTTGTTGTTGTTGTAAAACTCGTCTTTCCCTCGGCAACCGGGAAGTCACCCAGAGCTGGTGCCGTCCAGAGCGATGGCGTTTGCTCCTCTTGCCAAAGCAGGCACTGAGATACTGCCAGAGCACCCAGAGTTCTTCTACCCTGCACTTTATCTCAGGAAATAGAAGCTGAAACCAGCATCGCCAATGGAAAAGCTGCGAGTGTCACACCAGCTGCCAAGAGCACCTTTGCTTTCTCTAAGGAAATTTTGGCTGTGTGTGCTTGGGTAAAATGTACAAGGGGTTTTGTAGATTCAACCGCCCAAAAGCACCTTCACCGAGGTGAAGGTTACATCTCCGCCTCTTCAAGTCAAGTGAAACCAAAGAGACCCAGTACCTCCTACAAAACCCTACAGACTTTGTGTTTTGCAGCTTTTGCTCTGCTGCTGGACCACTCACGCGATTCTAGTCCATGTTCAAAGTTAATATTTAAGTGAATTCACCTTGAGTAGCTGTGATTTTGCTTGTTACACACAGAAAGACACACCAAGTTCTTCAACCTAGGCTAAGTCACAGAATGGTCTGGGTTAGAAAGGAGCTTAAAGCTCCCCCAGTGCCACCCCCTGCCCTGGGCAGGGACACCTCCCACCAGACCTGGTTGCTCCAAGCCCCCTCCAACCTGGACCCCTCCAGGGATGGGGCAGCTACAGCTTCTCTGGGCAACCTGGGCCAGGCTCTCACCACCCTCACAGCAGAGAAATTCTTCCCCACATCTCAGCTCAATTTCCCCTCTTTCAATGTCAAGCCCTTCCCCCTTGTCCTATGGCTCCCCTCCCTGATCAGGAGTCCCTCCCCATCTCTCCTGGAGCCCCTTTAGGGACTGGAAATGGCTTGATGGTCTCCCTGGAGCCTTCTCTTCTCCAGGCTAAATTCCCCCAACTCTTTCAGCCTTTCCTTACAGTAAAGGGGCTCCAGCTCTCATAGTGTCTCCATGGCCTCCTCTGGCCCCACTCCAATAGGTCCATGTCCTTCTGCTGTTGGTAGCCCCAGAACTGGAGGCAACACTGTGTGTGTGGGGGGAGTATCCCCATAGCAGAGGGGCAGAATCCTCCTCCTTCCCCCCCTCCTGGGGATGAAGCTCATGATCTGGGGGGCTTTCTGGGCTGTGAGAGCACATCTTGGACCCTCAGAACAACTAAAGGTCCCAACAGCCCCTGGTGGGAGGAGAGGAGACCATGTACCGCCGCTTGAGGAGCCTGCGGTACGAAGGTGATGCAATTAGGGAAATTTAACAAAATAAAGAACCCCCACGGTGGAGCCCGTGTTTTCCTGTATCCCAAGCCCCGTTTATTTTGATTCATATGTTTCAGGAGGAGCAAACAGGGAAAGCAATTTGTGTAATAATACGACAGAAAGTTAAACAAGAGGAAGCAAACGGCAGGAAATTCATCACCAGAGAACACAATATCAAACAAGCGTGTCCCAAGGAACAAAAGCAAGAGGTGAAGACAACAATGAAGCATCCAATGTATACAAGAGGGAAAGCAGAGCGAGGGCAAGAAGCCAGACACATTACACACGACATAAGTAAATAAATCAAAGGAAGTGAGATTAAAACCTGAATTAACCGGAGGAGGGGGAGAGCTATAGCACCTGCATAGAGGTGTCCGCCCCACGGAGATTAATATCACACCGTCCATGAAAAGCCTGATTTGTAGGGGCTGAGCAGGGAAAGTAAGAAAGATTCACATTTCCAAAGCAGAGAGGTAAAATAAAATAAAATAAAATAAATTAAAAAAAAATAAATATAACCAGTGTCAGTACTTCTCGGTTTCCGATCTGCAGCACCCAAGACCACAACAGGGTTGCTCAAAGCAGCTCATGCTGATTTGGGTTTATATTACAATCAAATCATATTTCAGTTTGGTTTTACACTGTAGTTGAACAATGCAAACTCAAAACCAAACAGTTTGAAAGCTGAGTATTTTTTTCCCCTACGTGTTTTACACAGTTTAATTCTTTTCTGCCTTCTTCCAGCTCATGCACAGCCAGAAAACAGTCATGAACTTTGCAAATCTTTTTGTAGACTTTCTGGAAAAGGAACCAGGAAAGCTTTATTTTCACCAGGTTGTTTTATATATATTCCTTTAAATTCTGCACACACTAACTCGAAGCTTTGGACAAACACCAACTGTTCTTCAGCTGGGTGAGTCCTCTGTATCTGTCACACAGTCTGCAAATGGAAATCAGGTTAACCTGCCTCGTTCCAAACGGCACGAAAAAAGATGTATGTGAAATAGTGGTTTGAAAAATATTTAGGGAAACTTGTGATATTTGTTTAAACAGCAGCTCTGCCCCTCGATGCCCTGATGTAAAGGATGCAGAGGGTTTACTATGTATAAACACCACATGGAAGGACGTCAAGGTGTGATGTGATGGGACCTGACACTGGCAAGATCACAGCGTCATCAAGGCAACTATTACGTGGGTGGGTAAAAGTGCTGACCTTTAGTCATTTTGTGTGAAACAAATTCCTTGCCACTGAAGTAACAGTAAAAACAGTCAAGAGAATAACTGTATGGAAAAAATATAAAACCTGCCAATCCTCCCTTCCCTCAGGTTTTCCGACCACCTGCTGGCAAACTGCATTATAGGGGGTTTTCTTTGTTAAACAGAAAAGCCCCATGAGATATAAATTAAATAAAACCCAAAGTATCCTCAACATTTCTCCTGAACATTTATCCATTATGGGATTTCCCCATTTAGAAGCGGCACTCGTGCCTCTGCCACCCATTTGTCCCCTCTGAGTGCAGGACGTCGAGGAGGAGGAAGAGGAGGAGGAGGAGGAGAAGGAGGGCGAAGGCGCCAAACAGCAGGCTGGAAGTTTCCAGGTTAGATAAGCGAGACCACAAAATTAACGAGCACCTTTGGAGTAATAATTTGTAGACTTCATAGAGAACCAGGGAAGATTATAAAGGCTGTTGGCCCAGCAGAAGTAACAGTGGATTCAGCATTCAGTACTGAGGAACAATTTATAAGCGAATAAAGTCCAGCATGCGGTATGACTGCTGTCTGTTGACAGATGGCAGAGAAGTATCTTCCCCATTCTCTCTCATTAAAATAATTATGGCAATGTATGTTAGCCTCTCTTCAAGCCTGGCATTTTCACAGCACATACAGGGGGCTCATCATTGTAGGAATAAGGTTAAATAATAATGGAAACACATTTCTGGCATGCAAAGGGCATTTGATATTAAACTTACCTGCTTCCAGAAATAACAGCAGGGAGAGATTTGTTACCTCAGAGTAAATGAAATGATTTAACTTATTTTAACAGGAGGTTAATTAGAGCTCTCTGCTAACTTGAGAAACATTTCCCAAAACCAGGTCAAGCCAGGCTTGGGCTGAGGAGCCTTTGCCTTACGTCCCCCCTCCAGAACCGGGCTCCTGCCTCCCGTCTCCCTTCGCTGCCAATTGCTCACTGTAAAACTGCAAATCAGATGCAGTCCAGTGTGAAACCTCTTCCACAGCTGTCAAATAATAAACTCTGCAAAACTATGGAAGGGGAAAAAAAATAAAGTAAAATAATATCTATAATTTAAGCTACTGGAAGCCATGTTAGAAAAATATTCTACGCTCACATGTATCTCTTGCACGGCCAGTACGTTTGTGTCTGTGGCTCCAGCAAAACACCCTGGGAGGTACATGGGAAGTGTTAGCCTAGTTATCCCCTGCCCTGCTAATTACTCCGACGGGTAGTTAGCGACACCGGTTAATTATCCGCCGCGGAACGGGGTTTGGAGACTGGAAGTCAATGTCCCCACTGTCACGCGTGACATTAACGCGGCGTGATGTCATGGCCGGGCAAGAATTACCCGGTGTCAGCGCTGCCGATCCCAGCGTTTCTGGCTGCTGTTCTCCCCAATATGATTCACTTTCATTATTTATGAGACTTGTCTCACTAACCCTCAGCAACGGTTCCAAATAATGATAGGAATCTGTCAGTGTAGGATTGTATTTCTCAAAACAATAACCACAGTTCCTGGAAATGTCAATATGTCAATTGAGGGTAACACATCTCTCAATAAACCAATATTTTGTAAAAACAAAACAAAATCTAAAAATAAATAAATAATATATATATATATATAAAAAAAAAATCATGCACAGAAAAGTGGAATTTGAGCTGCGCCGAGCTCTCCTCTCACAGCGTCGGGCAGGAAAATTCATCCTTCCTGCCAGATGGTGGAGACAGAAAAGCAGATTTATATTTTCCCCAATTATAAATTGGGAAACATTCAATATTTTGGACCTTGATATTCATTAATTGCCAGGAAAAGGGCAACGAGGGCCCTGACAAAAGTCAAAGAGCTCATGCTATACAGCACAGACCAACCCTAGTAATGCAAACAATGCAAAAAGCTGTGCTAAGGATAAATCACAGCATCAATCAGGTTGGAAGAGACCCTTGGGATCAAGTCCAACCATCAACCCTATTCTACAAAGTTCTCCCCTACACCAGATCCCCAACACCACATCTAATGGATCCTTCAACACGTTCAGGGATGGCGACTCAACCCCCTCCCTGGGCAGCCCATTCCAGGCTCTGACCAGGCTCTTTCCTCATGTCCATAATCTGCTGCAGCTTGAAGCCATTCCCTCTCCTTCTATAACTAATTATCCATGAGAAGAGACCAGCACCAAGCTCTCTACAGTGTCCTTTGAAGTCGTTGTAGAGAGTGATGAGGTCTCCCTTCAGCCTCTTCTTCCTCAAACTAAACAGTCCCAGCTCCTTCATGAGATTTATTCTCCAGGCCTCTCACCAGTTTCGTGTCCCTCCTCTGCACTCGCTCCAGCCCCTCCAGATCTCTCTTGTGCTGAAGTGCCCAGAACTGGACACCAGACTCAAGGGGTGGCCTCCCCAGTGCTGAGCACAGGGGGACAATCACCTCCCTACTTCTGCTGGTCACACTATATCTAACACAAGCCAGGATGCCATTGGCCTTCTTGGCCACACTGCTGGCTCAGCCAGTCCTGTCCAATCACTAGTCACCCAGTCCTGACCAGCTCCATCCTAAACCTAATGATTCAGAAATCTCAAGCTACTCAAATGAACTTATGCTCCACTCCCAAGCTCAGCCCTGCACAAATCTGGGTCTTACCCTGAGCCGACAAGAATAGAGGTGATGATTAAATCCCTGCCTTTGGTTCCAGGTAACTCTAAGCCTTAGTTTTACATTTCCATCCAAGAATCTGTTCTCTTTCATTCTAAGAGGCCAACGTTAAGTAAGATTTTCTATTAATATTATTACTTTCTAAAAGTATTTATGCAGCTACCTGAGAAGTATGTAGAGATACTACATTCACCAACCAAATACTCATCTTCATAACCAATACTTAAGAATTTAGGTTCTACAACACAAACCCTAGCAACATGGTAAAGCCACTTAATAATTTAGGGTTTTTTCTTTAAAAGCAAAAGCTTTTCCACAAAGGCCTTACCCCGTCTGAGTTTTTACTCCACTGGTTTTCCTTCATGGGCAGTTTCCAAAAGACCGGTTTGACCACGTTACAAAACAAAAGGGGTGAAGGGCTTTCTCAGGACACTCCAGCAGCTCTAGCAGGTGGGGAAATCCCAGAGGTATTTCAGATGATGTTTAAATTACCAGAAAATTTAGAGACCATTTGCTGTTTCTGAAATTCTAGGATGTTGAGATTTTTAATACCAGAAGTGTAAACGTATAAAAAAAAAAATAAAAGAAAAGCTGAAGCAAGTTCTAAAAGACTGAAGGTCTAAAGAAAAATGTATTGATTCGTTAGAGGAACATTCAGCTAAAAAGCAAAACTGTTCTAAAACACAATACAAAGAATATTAAAAGCACTAAAATTTCTGTTCCCCACTGAAACACTCACATCTGTGCGTTGGGAAAAGGGAAAATACAGCTTATCCATTTTGCAGAATACCAGTTTATCAGAAGAGCAGTAAATCTCTACCCATGACACAAACTACAAATAACTACAAACACCTCCCTAACAAATCATCTCCTTTAATCTTTCCAAATAAAGACTGTATTTGGCTAATACAGTACAGCTTTTTCCGCCACTTGCATGGGACTTTGGTCTGGAGTGATCATTTACTTCTGACTTTTCCAGAACACTCTCGTTTCTAGAACTTACAGAGCAGAGATCAGCAAAGCGGTGAGACCTGATTTAAGAGGAAAATGAAACATGCCAGCCTCCCATGACATCACGAGGCATGGAATGGTAACGAACAGCAGGCAAAGGAGGTAATTAAACAGCTTCTGTCTTTGAAAATGAACAGTCTCCCATTATCCAGGAGCACTATTTTTCAGGTAGGTAAATATAATGGAGTTAGGAATGGGTGATTTCTCTTCAATCTTTACCACGCAACCATGAGAGCCATCAACATGAAGGATCTCCTTCAGAGGTAGCAAAAAACAACAAAGGAGAAGGATATAAACATCAGAAGGCCAAGGACCTTGAGAAATGAAGGGCTATAAACAACCGGCAGCCGATGAGATGTTCTGAGATACAAAGCGAGTGGAAAAGCCAAGCCATTGACCAGTCCATGGACTGGCTTAGTGTTGGGAGAGCCTGAAAGCACTAAGAACAGGAATGAAGCAGATCATTTCTCACTGTATCTTCCATTAAAAATGGGAGAATGAGTTTCTCTTTTATAAAGGGGACTGAGCCAAACGGTTCAAGGGACAATCCTGACCCCATCACTCGTTCCCCATGGTAAATGCTGAAAAACAAAGGAAAAGAACACTTCCCCAAACATCTGGTCAAACTCCAGAAGACATACCTGCTATTAAGTTCCTTTATTTAAACAGCAGCACAGAAATACTAACTCAGAAATGCAGTAGAGTTTTGTTTCCTCAGTGTTTTTAGTGATGGAGCCCTTGAGGGTCTCTCCTGCCCTGTGTCCTGCAACCACCGCTTCCAGCTGCCTCTGCCACACGGATCACCCTGTTCGCTGTTCTCCACTTCTTGCCTTTCCTGTTCTCCTTTTTCTTTTCTCTCCTGCTCTTCATGTTTCTGTTCCTCACTATATACACTCTTCTACACCATAATTTTGGTTATTACTCGTGGAATGATATCTCATAAAGTTATGATTTTACTATATATCACGTCGAATCCTGATCTCCCCTTGCTTCCTCGAATTAGAAGCAGTTCTCCACTTTTCCTCTAAAAATACTCTTTTTCCTTTTCCCTAATACGGTGTCATCGCTGACACTGCTGAGTCTGGATGAACAGGAGTCCATCACTCTTCCAGTACCCAAAAAGTGTCACTTGCCCTATTTACAGTGATAAAAATTTATTTTGTATTTTACCTGTTCACATAACTCAGTATTGACAAAATCACGTTCCTTCACCCCATTCTAACCACCCCGTCACACCCAAACACATCTCCAACGCTTCTTCCAAAACCCAAAAGACTCTCCATCCACTTCCTCAATACAGTTCTCTCCCATGACCTGCATTTTTCTCAGTTTCTCCACCTCGTCCTACCTTCACGACCAACCCAACGCACTCAACTCCCAACTACACAATCTCCTTCTCCTGCATTTGCACAGAAGAGTCACTGCCGACATAAGGACACCCAAAGCACCCAACCTTTGACTTGCTGTGGTTGAAAGCTCATTCATCTTCTCCTTTCATTCAACCACATGCTTTTGGTTGGTCTGCAGAAACCATCTTCCCCAACTCTCTTCCAGTGCTGGAGATGAGAGCAGATGGACACCAGGGCAGGAAAGGAGCAAAAGCAGAGATACAGGAGTCCTCCCTTTGGGCTGCCACACTCGGGCTGTTCTCCTTTGCTTTTCACCATCCTCCACATCAAAAAGACTCTTCCTGTTGGCTCAGTCACCCACCTTGGCAAATCCTCTAAGCTCATACCTCTGTGTTCCTTCCTACAAATATACTCAGGCACACACACACACAAGGTATATATGAAAATCACAAACCACTGAATATAGATAACAGCTCTGATATTTTTCAGCTGCAGAGTGGGCTGACGATGGAACTGTTGAATATGGAATCACAAACTGTTTCATGGGGAATTATTACAGATTTTGTACATCTTTCTGGTTCATCAGAACTACAGTTTCACCACCCTGTACTAACCAAGCTTTCTCCACCCCAGTTTGTGCAAAGGCCACATTTCAGTGTCGGTGAAGCGCAGTGCACAGGACACTGAACAAGAATTGCTGTGTGCTGCTGAACTTGCAGATTGCAGGCGCGTGGAGGGGAGCTCACGAGTGACAGGAGCCGTATTTATCATATAAACAAACAGGAAACCCCCAAATGAGAGAATTAATCTCCCCCTGCACGCACGGTCCCTTACGCAGACACGGAGTTTAACCATCGGCTGGCACACCCATCAATCCACAGCAAACTTATCATAAAGCAATCAGAGCTTAATTAAAGCCAGGGAGAGGTCAATATGTTCATGTGTGAGATGATTCAGTATGATGTCACTTGGGTACAATCAATTAAAATGCACAGGGTATTTTTTAAATGGGAAAACCCAAGTAGGGAGCTTGTTGTCTACCCAAAGGTTTTGCTATGCTTTAAGAGCTTCATTTAAATATTCCCCCCCCCCTTATTTATATGCACAAAAGTAATAGTTATATCAGATATTCATAGGTGATTTAGATGATTGATACCAATTTCTCTTCATAATATGACTAGCAAATAAAAACCACAGCGGTTCTAATATAAAAAAACAACATGTGACAAGGTTTCCTAAAACATTTCTATTTTGGACCTCACAAGCTAAATTGCTTTTGCTGGCCCCTTCCACCTCTCAGCATGGTTGACAGACAAATTGATCGAAACATCGGAAAATAATATGCTTGCAAAATTTCTCTGGGTGAGTTTTCAGTCTTTTGAATTTTTCATACCCGAACAAAATGAAAGATTGCCTCCTTGATTTTTCCTCCATTATGCCTCCCCGTCTTATGTACTACAGGAGCACACAATACTTCAAATAGCAGCAATGCATTGTAAACAAAATGTGTAACATTTTTCATAGAACACCCAAGCCGTGGGAAGTTAAGAGCCCGGGCAGCAGGCATCTTTGCCCTGCAGATTATGTTGTTCAATTATAATGAATTCATACATTTGAAGTTGCCTTAGGGCCTCTCATTAGACTTAGGGGTGTTTATTACAGGAAATATTGCTTGTATCATTTAAGAAGCAAGAAGGCTAGATGATTTGATTAGAAATGTTGACAGTTGAGGTGTGTAAAAAATATGTCACTCACCCGCATTTTCCCCCCACTTTAATATTAGGATCCTTCATTTTTTATGAATTCTTTAACCCCTTCCTCTCTCCCCCGCCAGCCCAGGGCTGCTACAGCACCGCCCGCTCCCAGCACCGCCAATTCTTCACCGGGAATTGCCCTACTGACACCGGCCAAGGCTTTCTATCAGGCAGCTGGTGGAAAATCCAAACCTCTGCTGGGTCTCCATCCCATCCCATCCCATCCCATCCTCCCGTGGACGCATGCGTGGGAACAACTGGTGGTCCAGCCACTCCCGTCCTGACCCAGCATCCAGGCACCATCCCAGAGATCTCCATCTACACATCACAACATTTAACCCAATTATTGCCCTCAATACCATGAAGGAAAGCCTTGGTAATGAGTTCCTCAGCTTTTGGTCCATATTAAAGAAGCCCTGAAAGATTACCTTGAATTAAAGCAGTCAGAAGCACGGGTTAAGTTTAAGGGGCTGATCAAAAGGCTACGGGACGGGGGGGGAAATAAGTAAAAATAATTGTTTGCGAATTTCTCATGACACTTGCCACCAAAAAAAAAAAAATAAATTCATTTTTAGTACTCTTGAGTGGTAACACACAGCACTCAATTCCTGTACTGCACAAACTGACCTCTAAATACGCTTCAGGTAATCTGCAATTCAGAAAAGAAAAGAATTATTTTTCGCACAAGATCTCTTGACACCCCCTGGCCCGAGTATCAACCTCCCCAAACTGGCTGTTAGTAACTAGCAGTGATTTTTACAACAGCTTGGATTCCCCGAGTGGTTACTGCTGTTCTGTCAGTGTGATTGCAGAGCCGTACGGCCCTGGAAACACGGGCGTGCGTTCTACATAACATGCATAGGAAATAATGCAGTAAAAAGCATTAAGTAATTATGAGGACTGATAACACAGGTCAGAAAACCCAGCTTCTGGGTCTCACCTGCTTATTATCTTTATTTTGCTTAGCTCCAGTTGGGCTTCCATTTTCCCCATTACACTTAGCCAGAGAAATTCAAGTAAAACACAGCTTTACTCTGAGAAATGTAAATGACATCAAACGTGCATTTGAGGAGCAAACAAGGCCCTCACAGATCTTTCAGACCTCAGATTTGATCCCAGCACCGTTCAAAAAGGAATAGGAAAAAACCATGTAAAGTTACTGAGAGTAATGAATTTGCATTTTCCTACTGGAGAGGCTTTCCCTGTGCCGAGGCGGGCTGGGAGGGCAGGTTCACGTTGAAATGGGACATTCTCGTTAACAGAGAGTTAAAGAAACATCCATGGGGTGGAAAGTAATTAGGCTAAAATATGGGATGTATAATAATAATAATCTTGGACAAATTTCTAACGTGACTGGTAACTGCTTTCCTCCTCTGAGGACCTGGTATTTGCCATCTCATCCCGTCTGCAAAATATCACAGAACGTTGGTCCTCTGCAGCCAGATTTTATTTTCCTACCAAAAGTCAAGAGAAACGAGACTTAAAACCTAATTTCATTAGTGCATTTGCATTTGTTCTGGTGAGTTTGTCAGGTGCTAACTATACACACACCTATCACTAAACACTTACACTGAAATAGACAGGTATTTAATAGAGATGGGGTTTTTTCCTGTGTGGACACCCCTCGCATCTCTCAACCAAATAAATTTTAATCATGTCTCTAAACGCTTGAGACAGAAATTTCAATTTTTGATGCTTATTTCATATTCAGCTGTAGAACGGGGTCAGAAGTTTGATTTCAAAGGGCATATCAGAAGGGTGTAGGGCCCACACCCTCTGCACTAACAGACTCCTCTCCCCTGTAGGTCCTAACGAGCTCCACACAGCGCATCATCTCCCTAACGAAGCAGCCCCAGCAGCCCCGCATCCCGCACCGAGGGGCAAGAACCCCCCTACAGGAGAGCAACCCGGGTTTAAACTGCGCTACGGAGAACACCAAAAGAGCAGTCCTGCCTCAGTTCCAAACCTAGCTTTCATTTTTGCATTCTCCTAAAAATGCAGATAAGAACGGCTCCATCAGTTGGTCGGACGTTTCTCGGCTCCACGGGGCCACAACAGCTACGATTTGAGATCACACGATTTCGATGCAGCGGCAGCAAACTCAGCAGCTTCGCATTTACTGCCTCAAATCACTGCACAGCGCTTCCCAAGCTCCTAATCTGCATTTGAAGACCTTCACATCTCTTAAAATACTTAGCTAAATACTTTTGGGTGTTTAAAGCACAAGCTGCCTACTATCTCCAAATATCTACAGAACTAACAGTAGCGTTCTTAACTTAGGAGTGACAAATACTAGAAAACCTCCACAATTTGGCTTCCATATCTCTGAATTGGTATTTCAGTGACAGATGTTTGTTGCGGCAAAAACCTCTGTCAGAACAAAATTAGGTGATCTATCATTTTAAGATATGGTCTTCATATACTGTTTACTCGAAGATATCACTTGCCTCAAGCCAATTTTGACCAAGAACATTTTGTGATATGGAAGTGATTTGTATATCATCATTTTTGTGATAAATGTAGCTCTTGAACACAAAATAACCTACTATTCCACAGTATTACAGTTAAAACTCCTTCACCAGTAAATCTGTACTACTGCTTTTATTACTACAAAGATACTGTATCTAGACTTCAATGTATTTCCCATTTTTATTCACTGAATGGGGTTGCCTGGTTCCTTGGCTTTGCATTGGGGAGCTTGGTCCTCTCCCCACATTTTGTACCAGGATGCTCCTCCAGTTTGGGGGGGCACAGGAAGAACCAGTATCTGCCACAACGCCGACCTTTGGGTTTATTTCACCAAACGGGGCAAGGGACACAGAAGGGAATGCAAACTGCTGTCCAAAAGGACAGTGCCCAGAGGCAGGGACTGACTGCCCGAGTCACACCCAAAATGAACAACTCAGTTCCACCACCAGTATTTCAGCAGAACCGTCCCTCCTCCAAGAGTCTGAAAACCTTCTGATTTACGGAGCATTGGACCAAACCAGCAGCCTTCACCTCACCCCCTCATCCTCTGCAGCTGCTACAGAGGAAGAAGGGGTCATGATGACGTAAGCCAACCTCAAAGGGCTGAGAGCCACCATAAAACACAAAAGTTGGACAAATATTGGGGCAAATGGACACTCACAGGTGTAGGTGGATGAGACAGAAAAAGGAGGACTTGAGTAAAGAAGCTGAGCAAAGAGAGAAGCATCCATCACTTGACCTGGGCAAGCCATCTAAAATGATGGAGTTGAGTTTTCACCACTAGAATATAATACCTGTTCCAACACCTCTGCTTAGCAGGAACACCTGCAAACTAAAATATTAATTGGGTCCATGAATTATTATATAAGCCACTGAAAAACTATAATTTAGTAATGAGCTCTAGCCATTACTAGCTTTGGGTTAATTAAAACAAAGTCCTAGTGATGAAGAGCTCTAGATTGAAACCCTTCCCAAAGCATGAGATGATGAGACCCAGCAGACAAGCCAGACAGCAACAACATGGTGACTGGTCCCTTGGCCATCAACTCATAGGATTTGCAGTTGGCCTCATTGGGGCTCAAAGCAGAAGGATCCTCAAGTCAAGAGGTGACGACACCCACTGCCCGCCCCATCATAGGAAAACGAGGCTACTCAGGTTTTTGTTCTTGAAATACAATTTGCTTCAGGTCAATGGTGTTTGTCCATTTGAACCTGAGTTAAAACAGCCTAATTAACTCCAAAATCCCAGCAGAGACAACCACTACAATTTAACAAGTGATTCAAGAAAGAAGGGTTTCAACATGAGTCAGGAATGCTTTGCAGTGGTGCAGATATGGGGGATTTCCCACCACCCACCATGGTGGGAGACACTTTCATATAAATCAAGATATTTTTGTATCCAAAGGGACTAGTCTGAGCCCAGAAAGGCTCCATCACGTTCCTCATGGCTCACACCCCACCACTCCCCATCCTGCCTTCCTGCTCCTCTTCCAGGAAAGCATTTCCTACAGCACATGGTTCGGTCTCTTAACCTTTCTCTGAGAGCTGTCCCTAAGCCACCAAGTCCTACCTGACCCCACCGGAAGGGGCTTCCCCTCAGCCAAGTTGCACAGAACCACCTCATGAAAGCACAGCTCCTTCAAGAACTGAAAAGGTAATGAAAGTCCTTGCTAAACAGGAGGCTTGACCAACACCAGCAGAACTTCCTTGAGAGTACATCAGCCACAGTGAAGTAAAACCTCCATCCAGTTGGATTTTACGTTCTCCTGCTCAGGTCCATAGCCCAAGTGCTCATCTTGGCTCCCCACACATCTGGAATGACCCTCAGCACCCCATCTGCTCTCCCATGAGCCACGAGGCACTATTTCTGGAATAAAAACAGCGTTAAGGGGAAAGATAAGGTTTTTAACCTAGTTGCAGTGGTAGGAGAACAGACTGGGAAGGCAAGAAGTTTTACTGGAGGGTGATGGGAAATAAGTGTTATAATTATAGGCTCTGGGCATTCTAAAGCAACACTGCAGTTCGGAGCTACACCACTAAGATAAATGAATTTAAAAGAACCACAAGTACTATGGCCTTTGCTCCTTTCACAGACCAAGATTTAAAATAGCACAGATGAGGCTGCACGGCTAAAAATAGGGCACTGCAGTCTACAGCTTATTAAAAAATACCAGGTTTCAACAGGTGCTAATTTTCTCACACACGTACCAACATTCTTCAACGAAAATATCCTTTATACCAGGAATGTGTGCACAGAATTTACTAGGAGATTTTTGTACTAAGTGCCTGATTTGCTGCTTGGTAGAGGAAAGCAGGTAGTTATTCACATGACATTCCTCTCTAATACAGAGATTAACTCCAGGATAAGTTGGTGTTATCACCCATTCTGCATCTAGAAAGCTTTGTGACAGAACAGGGCTTGACTGTACTGGTTTCTGTACTAATAGATAAGAGCCCACAACTGAATGATATGAATAATTAGTATCTGTTCCAAACCCAGGTGAGGCTGGTATTTGCAAACCACTCTTTGGAAGGAGCTAGCATGAGTATCTTAGTCACAGAGGAATGAGAAAGCTCTTTCTGGATGTGTCTGAGAACAAAAGGAAGACTGCTGTTCCTGAGCCTTCCACCGCAACAACCCTGGAAGGGATTGCCTGTTATAGGGAAAAATCCACCCAAATCTCATGCAGAGAACAGGGAGAAATTGACCCTCCTCTTCAGAGCATCTTCTGTGCGATCATCTCCAGCCTAAACATCCCTCTGCTCCTCACAGTCCCAGCACAACTTGGCTGCTCATCACCAGGAATGGCCCAGGCCTTAACTGACTGTCCTGGCTGGGAATCGAGCATTTCCTTTGACAGAACTAAAAGGTAAGTTCTGTCCTCTCTGGTTCCTATCACGTATCGCCTCCTGCTCTGCCCTGTCAGTCCCAGGGAAGACAGCAGACAGCTGGAGGGAAGGCAGGAGACCTTCTGGAGAGCCACCACAAATCACCAGCATGGAAAAGCCACTGAAAACTCAGGACAAGTCATCAGATTTTGTTTATTTGTAGCATTAATTCCAGCACGCTGAAATACAAGACTACTTTTCCAAAAGCAGAAGTGAGAGGACTCAGAATGCCTCAAATAAGAAAAAAAAAAAGAGTAAAGTTTTGTAGTCTTTGAGGGGTAAAACTGGTAAATTTGAGGGGTAAAGTTGTAAAATTGCAAAGGGGGACTGCATTTCAATTTTAAAGTCTTCCCCCATGCAGGATTAGCAACAAATACACTGGGCAAGGGGGTTCCTGCGATAGTATAGGTTCAAGACTGCTGGATTTAAGACAATCCAATTTTCCTTGCATTTTCCAAGCCGGAAGAAAAACGTCTACATTACGTCCTCTGATCTTTTCACTCGTTCAGATCAATACATGCGAGTCCTCACGAAAGGGAAACGCTCCCTCACAGCTGCTCCGCAACTTAAATGAGAAAACCCAGGAGTTAGAATCACCTCGATCTAAAACCTGCCACGATGGGCAAAAATGACAGATTTGGAAACTAAATATCAGAGTGTCTGTTAAAGGCGTGGAGGAAAAACTAAATCCTTCAGAAGAAAAAGGCTCGAATTCCAGCTTCTCGGGGGTGTTTCTGACCACGGTCGGTCTGCACCCGCCTGAACCCAGCATTATTCCCCTCCCCTGTTACACCAGAACAAGACCCCACCGTGATTGGGCCTACAGCAACGTAACCACTGACAGGACTTTTTGCCAGGGTTCAATTTGCATGACAAACTGTTGTTAACAGATACCATCTGTTTTTAAATTTAGTAAAAGGGCCCATATTATACAGCTCATTACAAATATTACTAACTCTTAGACAATGACTCTGGTATCGTAGCTAATGAAGTAGAAAGCTTAAACAACAAATCATTGGCAAGTTTTTGTACAGTATTTCTAATGGAGGGAGTTCATAATCACAGAAAAATGCAATCACTTATGTTAAGCAATCCATGGACCTAGTCAATGTAGCACAAACAGCCATTATGCAAAATTATGACATTAAAGGCAAAAAGACTACTGCAGACTTTGCATTTTACAGGATACGCCACGCAGACTAATAACTTTGAAAGAATTAAACAGATGAGACTCCACACTTCCGAAATAGTATTTTTTCCACCAAATATCAAGAGCATATTCAACTTGGACTGAGATTTGCTGCCCTGAATTAGACCTGACACCAGTAACAAAGGGGATTCTGTAATGGACATCGGCTCTTACAATACAGTGCATTAATGGGCATCATGGTGAACATAATCTGTCAGGAACAGTCACAATAAAGATGTTCTACTGATTAATGTTCCACTAGCCCCGTATTTAATAATTTATATAATTTGTATTAACTTTAAAATTGCCATCACTATGGTGGACAAGGAAAAAACCACAAATAATGTAAGAATTTTACACAGGGAAAAAAAAATACACGGCAATTAAACCTGTTCGGTTCATCCAGGAGAAACTGGTCCAGATTTACAGAGATGAATTATCGTGAAACAAAGCTGCACATTTAAAAATATAATAAGAGAATACTTCTAAGAGGTTATAAATACTTTATAAACTGCATTAATATTGGTGTTTGGTATTATCATATTTGTATTCTTCTAAACTGCATTTTTAAATATTACTCCCACAACAATTTACGCTCAGATAAAACCAACAAACTTTTAAAACGACACGGTGTCTTACAGAAACCGTCTCCGTGATTTTTTCTGTGCTTTGAGGGGAGAAATGGCAATGTTAAGAGTGCTCAGAAGTGGTCATTCCGCATTCATTCCCCTAATCCTTGTTTTTATACAAAGAATTAAGCGCCCCTTCCCGGAGCACTGCGCCGTGCGCTTCACGGGTGTTGGTCAAGAATATCCTGCTCTCTCCTATCAGGATGATTAATGAAGGCACCTTTTTCACAGAATGTCAGGCTCTGCCTTTTTAACAACTGACCTTTCATAGAATACTACTGAACTCATAATTCCACTTTTGTTCAGTTTCTTATTAGTGGAGTTAAAATTAATACTTATGGGAATGATGGCTAAGGTGATGCACAGTAAATCTTAGGGCACATCAACCTTCTGCACCGACTACCCAAGGAATAGCACCTGCATTTGTCTAGTTCAATAGCATAAGTATTCTAGTAAAACTCTGTGTCCTTTTAAAAGACAAATTAGGTCAATATTCAGCCCTCTTTCAAGTACAAAGCTGTACATATGGAGAAAGACTTTCAAAGTTCAGGTATCCTCGTGAAATAGTTAATGCCTACTGTATACGGGAGGGGGGTTTCATCCTGCTGCTCTGTTTGAAACTTCCAAGACGACGTGGCCGATGCACGGCATAAAGCCACCCGTAACCCATGGTCATCTTTGAGGAGAGATTTTATCCTTCCCTCCCCACAGCCCAGTGACTGCACCACTCAGGTCTCCATATCCTAAAAGCCATCTCTTCCAAACAGGGATTAACAGCCCCGGAATGTGCCACCACAAGGATTTTGAGGAATTCACTGATGCTGTTGGAATTGACCCTGTTTTTGAAATCCTAACCCTGAAAAGTTGTCCGAGGTGAACAAAGGACCCCTGTTTCTTTGAGATGTTTAACATCCAACTCACCATTATCAAACTTGTCAGGGAAGGGAACCGTGTTGTAGCGTGACATTAACTGCTACTTTACTACCAGCATGGAATGCCAGAAAATGAAAGCTGAATGAGCAAAATCCCAGAGTATCCAAACAGGAGCATCTAACCAGCACTGCAGCCATCAGATGAGATACTACCCTCCTCACAGAGGCCACCACAGGGTGTCTGTAGACCCCCTCTTCTCCCAGGATTACCATCACCGACCATCCAGCCTTCCCAGCTCCTTCATGGAACCAGGGCTGGTTTCCAACTCACAGTGACAGACCACTACCAGCTTCTCCACTTCAATATCCCACCACTTCTCTCTCCCTGGAAACCAACACCTCTTTTCGGCTCTCCTACTGTCTCCTGCTCCATCCTGATGAAGATGGAAGATGACTGATGAAGGCTGAGCACAGCCATCTCTACCTTATGGCTATGGGGACACCTCAGAGGCCCAGGACAGAGGCAGACGGCGATGGGAACACTGGTTCCATCGAGCTGGGAAGCCCATGCAGAACAGAACAGGTCCCATATCAGGTCCCTAAGCGACGCTGGCTGGATCAGGATTGCTCTGCCCAAGGAGGCTGAGTTACAGGAGAACAACAGCATTAAAAAGAGAGCAAGAAATTAAATCTACTCGTTACCACAACTGGCTGTAAAAACACTGGCATCAACTCTTTTTTCCTTGGTTTTATACATTAACATCCCTAAAGCCAGAAGCTACCGGGCTACGGCGAGCTTCCTACCCTTGAAGACATTTTACGATGATAAAGATGTGAAACTTTGCATTGGCACACGAAGATCAAAATCCATGCTCTGGCAGCGTTCTATCTGATGTCAAACACTTAAGACATCACACAACCGGCAGCGGTTCTCTTGCAAAACCTGCAGCAACGCAAGCAAACTGCCGCTTAATTTTTCTCCGCGCGTTCATTCCCATTCAGGGGGAGCCCATTCACAGCCATTACGAGAGGAGGCATCTGCCTCGTGGCTAAATCTCCTCTCTCGCAAACGTGAACGGCGTTTGCACTGCTCCAGCCCTCCCGAGCCAAAGAGGCCGGGAGGATTTCACCCTAAACGAGGTTTTCCAGCACAAAGCTAGAGGACACCGGAATGGATTCCAACGTCCCTGCGGTATTTTTGGCCGAGGTCAGCTGGGTTGTCACGTAACTGCCCCACAGCCCGAGACTCACCGAGATGTCCAGCTCTTCAGCAGAAAAAAAACCCAGCTCCAGTAATACAAGATGGAAAGTCAGTGCTTAACAGGGCTCTCAAATTAAGAGCGCTGGATGAATAAAAATAGATATTTCCCAATTAGCACACACAGAGACATCTCTTCTGCAGTCCAAAATGAAGCAGACCTTGCAATTCTGCAAGTGCCACCCTGACAGAGCCTGGAGCCGAGTTGTGTGAGTTAGAAAGAGAGCTTGGTCATAAATTATCCCAATTACTATAGGGTTTTGATAACAAAGCAACAGACCTGAAAGAGCAGTATTGAGTGAAGACAAAGTTAGTGCGAACTGAGACAAAGCAAAAGCCTAACACACAGAGGTGTCACAATAGGGACTATTTGTTTTGTTATTCCAGAAATGCTACGGTTTCCTCTATTAGTAAACATGTTCTGAGAGTCTGTAAAAGCTGTCAGGTAAAGCATGAAGATGCAGCAACCTTTTGGAGCGAGTATCAATAACCAAACTGACAGAACTCAGAGATGCCATCAGTGATCCCAAATCTAAGCCCACCCTGAAGCAGCCCCTTCGCTGCTGCTGCTGCTCGGCCACGAGTTACAACAAAATGCAAGAAAGAAACAAACCCAAGCTTTTTGTTCCAGCATGCTGGGTAAAAAAAACAATGAATACAGGATTACAGGTGGCTGTTTAGGTAACTCTGCTCTCAAAGAGAGAGATTTTACTGTATGTGTGGTTTTGTAGCCTAGAAAACAATTCCAGATTCTAGATCCACATCCCAGGGACTCACCCGGGATGGGAACACAGCGGCCAAGCAGAAAGTGTTACCGGGCATTTCTACCTGAGCTACGTTTTGTTTCCCATCAGTCCGTTACACCCAGGGGTTGGTTTTGGCTATTTGGCATCTTTTTAACTGCGATCTATCATTACTTCAGGCGAGAGGTTCTTTGTTCCTGTTCAAATTACCTGCATGTGCTGAAAATCACACACATCCTAAATGTTTTTCGGTTCCTGGAAGTCTTTTTTTTTGCCGCTTTTGTTATTGCTGGAAGTTCTATGAAAAGGAATTTCCAACCCTATTTCCCAGAGCAGACAGGAAGCGAGACACGCTATCGCAACCCTGAGGATATCCTCTGTTTCGCGCTGAAACATAAATCTTAAAACCCAGAGGATATCTGCATAAATGAGGAGCATCTGGACAAGCTCAGAGTCACAAGCCATATTACCCAGCACGCAGCAAACTCCTGACCTGCAGGAGTTGATAGGTGATCCCAACCATGACCAGGAGAAATTGCGACCAACCCTGGAGCCGAGCGAAACAGGGATCTGGTTTAACAGACACACACACAGCCAGAGAGGCAAAAACAGAGGGGAAAAACCCCCAAAATATTCAAGTGCAAAAAGCAACAAAGCCACCCCAGAATTCCACATCCACCTTGGTTAGTTGCTCCTTCCATCAGCAGAAGAAACCAAAGGAAATCAGACCTGGAGTTCAAAGAACTCAAAAGAGACAGCAAAGCAACAAAACCAGCCCAGAAGATGACATCCCCCTTGGTTAGCTGTCCCTGTCACCAGCAGAAGACATCAAAGAAAATCAGATGATTTCAGAGAACTCAAAGGGAGTGGAGAGAGTTGAGACAGCCCAGGGTGCCCCGTGTCGGGGAGACGGAAAGGGTGTGACCCAGAGATGGGGTCAGTCTGGATGTTTGAATTTCAGAGGTATGAACAGAAGCCATTTTTGACATTCTTCAAGTGTTCACTGCAGCATTTAGAATTAGAACAAACTATTTTCAGAGGGGAAGAACATTCATGAGCTGTGAAGAATGACTACTTCCAAATTATTGAGGTATTACATTTCAAATTACCTTAATGTAAGCTGATTTGTATTTATGACCAAGTTTCACACAGTGTTTAAACTTTCAAAAACTCCTCCCAAGCCAGATCATTGAACTTGGAGAGTTCAAAAAAAACCCAAAAAACAAAAGGAAAAAAGAAAAAAACCCAAAAAGGTCAGGAAATATTCTCCATCCTCCTCGTAACTAGACCTCTCCACAGCAGGCTGTGAGGTGCAGTCATCCCTCACAAAAGGTTTCCTAAAGGTTGTATTTTGGTCAGCAGGGTTGTAATTTATAGAGAAGTCTGCTGTGGCACCACGTACCACAGGAGCTTGAGGTCTAAGGCACCCACCACCAAAAACTCAATGTAATTCTATAACACTCTGTGTATTAATAACTGCAAGTACTGCATGAGGGGCCCTAGGGAGCAGCCGTCTTTTTATGCTTGGCATGGGCTCCTCCACCCAGGAGCCCACGAGCTGCTCTTTCAGGAAGACTCCTGTAGATCAGCAGCAACCTGGGCTACCAACCTTATTTCACTTTTAGGAAACTTTAGACATTTCCTATTGAAGCATGAAGGGCTGTAAAAGCATCTGTCTTATTAAGGTGGACTTTCAAGGCCTCTCAATACGAGCGGCTTCACCGCCATGGGCTGGTTGAGGCGAGATGAAAATAAACACCTTGCCATTAGCTGTTAAATAAGGGCCTGAGGAGCATTTCAGGGTCACCCCAGGACACAGCAGCCACTGTCCTTGAGCATCAGGCTGAACCCATCTAAACCCTAGCCCTCATCCTGGACCTCTGCAGTGGATGGGACCGACAAAAAGCTGAAAAATAAGCTTAATGTCCAGGGTCCACGGTACGAACAAGCTGGGGAACCCTCACTTTTTGGTAAGGTTGGCAGCCTAACCCACTTGGGTCTGCATGTGGTGAGAAACGTCCAGCTGTCCCGTAACAGAGGTTCCATCAATGTGACAAACCCCAGTTTGGAATGTTTGAACTGTGGAATGACAAAACTGGGAGTCATCAACAGCAAGACAGAGCGGGGGAAAATGACAAGGAAACAATTGACTGCATCTGAAGTACAAAGTGGTTTGAACTTCACCTCTTTGCTTCTCGCCCCGAACCTGCACAAGCAGAAGGAAGGTCCTGTGACAATCCTGTTTCACACTAGACAATCCTTACATCATGTAGAAATCATTATTATGAAGCTCCTTAGGAAAATAAAATACAATTAAAAAAAGATCTATGAGATGAATGACAATTTAGTTATCAGCAGCATACAACAGTAGGCCTCTCAAATGTCAAAATTAACTAAAGCAATTGATAGCTGTTCAGAACCTAATTTGATTAGCTCATCCCCAGCATTCCACACTTGCTGTCTATGATAGAGTACATTTACTCAGAAGTTTAAAAGCTCTGATTGATTGCTTCTATCACCAGCAAACGCTCATTTCAATAAGCAAAGAGGCAACTGTGAGTACTTATCACTTAGAATCACACACACTAAAAACCTTAAACTCTGCAAATGCTGATCAGAACTTATTTCCACTTAACCAGAACCCCTGAGAACTGGCAAGGACAGGCTGCTGGGTGGCTACCGAAGAGATATTTATCCTGAGATTTATTCTCATTTAATCCTTTAATGAATAACTGCTTTAAGGAATTCGGGAAAGCTAGATTTGAAGACTATACTGTAAGGCAACTCCTGATAACACCAATGAAACCATCCTGGAGGGTCTGACAGTTTTCCTGAACATCTGCACTTCCCAGCTGCCTCCCATGGGACACCATCTACCAGTTTTGCAGAACTCCATTCTCCCAAACCCAAGGTTGCACACAGCTTCCTCCTTCCTCACTCTTGTGGAATCCAGCAGCAGTGTCTCACAGTCCCACTAAGGCTGCCACCAACCCCACATCTCCAAACTGCTCTTCCTCACTTATGAACCACAGCTCCTGCTGCACAGCACCCTTCACCACGCATCAACAAAGTGTCCTTGACATCCTCCAGAAAGCATCTCAAGAGCTCGACTCCCACCATGCTGCCTGCTCATGAGATATCAAGGAGGCTGAAGTCCACCATAAGAACAGGAGTCTGTGACCTAGAGACTCCAGTTTAAAGGTGGCTCCCGTGGTTCTTCACAGCAAACTCCCACTGTGTCACTCTTGGTGGCCTCTGGCACATAATGCCAGTGGCACGGAGGAGCTCGGATGCTGCCTGTTAGTTTTGATAACTGCTTTAATTCGACTTTAAAAAAACTTTCAGAAATGTTTATCATAGAATCAAGGAATGGTTTGGATTAGAAGGGACCTTAAAGACTATTTCATTCTAACTCCCCTGTCCTGGGCAGGGACACCTCCCACCAAACCAGGTTGCTCCAAGCCCCCTCCAACCTGGCCTTGAACCCCTCCAGGGATGGGGCAGCCACAGCTGGGCCAGGCTCTCACCACCCTCACACCAAAGAATTTCCACCTCAGATCTCATCTCAATCTCCCCAGGAACAGCTCTGCACCTAGAGATACCAACAGCAAAATGAAGAACCAGAATCTGGAGGCTTTCTGAAGAAACCCAAGGTCTGGGCGATCCAGCAGCACCGCAACGCAATCCTCAGCCTTCCTGGCTGATGGCCCACCCACTCTACTGGCCAAAGCAGTGACCACCTTGTCCCAGGTCCTTCACGCCGCTGCTTGGACCTCCGCTGCTCCAGATCCTGAAGTTCTGCTGCAAAGTGAGGGTAAGCCGAGATGCGATACAGAGGGTGGTACTAAATGTTTAATACGATCAGCAAGTCACAATTATTTCTTAAGTGTCTTTTTCTGGATAACATTTCCACTGCCTGATCTGCGTGAGAAGGTAACAGGGGCTGCTGCTTTTCAATAACTTATACTTTCCCCTCGCTTTACTTGAACATAACAATACCACCGTTATGCATGTTTTTACTCCACAAAACAGCCCTAGCCTTCCAAAGAAAAAAAGTCCTTGACCAAAATATCAGAGGATATTAAACTGAGAAGTGATCTACTGATGCAAATCATTAAATCTATTTGCATTTGCTTACTGAACCCTAACACAGAAATTAAACTACATAGTGTGGGAAAAAAAGCTGGTTTTGCATGGTTAAAAGGAGACATCTTGGAAGATCCAAGCTCTATGTCATTAATTTTCCTTCTTCCCCTCATTAACAAGTAAAATGTTTTCACTGCTTGAAAAGTTTTAATAAATAGGAAAAAGCAGGGCAGCTGACATAAGTTTTTAATGTAATATACAAGAGCTTTTAATATTTTTACATATATTAATGTAAAAGCTAAAAATAAATGTTAAAAGGTTACATTTGTGAAGAAAGAAAAATGGCATTTACAGTTACAGGAGAAGGTTTTAGAATTTAACTCTCTGTTTCCCAGCAGGGTGTTGTGGGGATCATTTCCTATTCAACACAGCGCCGACAGGACTGGGGAGGCAGATGTGGGGTAAGGACACACACTGCCCCACAGCTCCGTGCCCCAGGACAATCTACTGCCCTCTGTCCTACCAAACCCAACATTCTTGTTACAGAAGGAGCTAAGGTAGGCATTTTAAGAAGAGCTATAATTTGCACAATCACTGGTGGTGTGGGATCTTCCCAAGTTCTGAACCAAAGCAGCCAACAACAACCTCTTGGCAAAACACTGTGTGATTCAATTCTCTGCCAGAAGAGTTCCTGTTACTCACTGTTTATTCTCAAAACACTTCTGTGGCTTTACATTCTCAGCATTATCTATGTATCTAGATTGATTTTGGAGGACTAGAGAAGGCTGAGAAGGAACCCAAGATGTAGAGTTGCAGTGCTTAAGAACACCAGCTAGTTCTGACACCTAATAGTAACGTAATCCAGGTCATTATGCAGCCCATTTTCCCATCCTTACAGCAAGGATTTGCAATGGGCAAACGCTCCACTGCATTAATCTACCCCTGGCAGAAGCAGCAGAGAGGTTCCACTCAGCCTGAACTACAGCAGAGTCAGTAAAGATACACCAGGCGGAGTATCTGTGGCCCAGCACAGGGCAGCGTGTCAGGAGAAAGCTTTATTTCCTGAAGAAATTTCTTGAAGAGGCAATGCTGCATTTGAGAAATTCTCACACCACTTTTGAGTGAAGTTATTTTTCAGCACTATTGCAGCTCCACATCTTCCCCACAAAAATAAACCCATGGTATCCGCAGTGGCTGCAAGTGGGTGTCTGCCCAAGTTATATTATTATCTAAACCAGGTGGCTGTTACTTTTGCCACTGGCAAACATCAGCACCGTAGAAGGCCATCAAGCTTCTTGCTTTGGACATCTTGGCCAACCATCGAGGGTGACGAACACTCACCAGCCAAGCTGTTTGTTCTCCTGCACGCTGAAACGGGTCCTCCAGCATTCTGACACGGCATTGCCTACCGTAACGTTACAGGTCTTAAAACATCGTTTTGTTATCATCAACGACTGCCCCAATAGAAAGCTAAAGGGTTTGGGGGTTTGTTTTTTTGCATAAAGCCCCCACGGGCTTCTCCAGCCAAGGTTATGGCTAAAACCACAGCCATGATGACTTGCAAAGCCCACTCCCTATTTGAATCGTGTGATACCACCTTTGACAGAGGAACAGAAGTGCAGCAGCGCTGTCAGGAGAAACAACCCCTCTAAACCACAGTACTGATTACGGGGGAGTTGCTCGAGATTCACTTCAGTTTCAGTGAAAGAGGAATGGGGGGTTTTGCCAGTCACACAAAATAAAGTTCCCCATCCACAGCTGACAGTAAAACTTACCCTAAAACACCCGGAACCACATCTTGGGGCTGTGCTACGTGTTAAGGCTTTGACAGAGTCTAAGCTTTCTACACGCTTTTAAAATTTATTTTAAGTTTTTGAAACACTGTTTCCAATAAAAAGTTCTCCTATCTTGCTGCAGCATAAACAATCTGTAGCATCTTCCACAAGAAACTATGAAAAAACCTAGCCCAGTTTATTTTTAATAAAAGGAGGACTATGCTATATAATAACTCTTCCTGCCACATCCACTGAATCTGCTGAAATAAAGATTGATGCCTGGATATTCGTAGACACTACTACCAGAGAAGATAATATTTCTTAAAAACAGACAGAAAAAAAACCAAGAAATATACCACCTTCCTGGAATTTTGAAGTAATTTGAAGTAACAGGCAACATCTTCCTACAAAGGGATCTGCATGTTTTGCTTTTAAGCCAAGAGGCAGGAAACTCAATGAGATTTGGGAAAGTTTAGTGCCAGGAGTTCCTGGGTATTTAGAAATAAAGGGCCTGGAGAAAGATACCGGAGACTGACCTCTCCCTCTGGGTGACTCTTCTGCTCAGGCACCCAGGTACCGGAGACTGACCTCTCCTTCTGGGTGACTCTTCTGCTCAGGCACCCAGGTACCGGAGACTGACCTCTCCCTCTGGGTGACTCTTCTGCTCAGGCACCCAAAACCCGCTCTGCCTTTACCCATCAATACAGAAATCAGGATTGTCGGGATAAAAATGCATGAGCCACAGACTGTAGCTCAAACCTAATCTGTTTATATTAACGCCTACAAAAGGTCCACCTAATGAACCATTTTCCAGTCACTGTAAACAGTAATTAAATACATTAAACTATAAAAAAGGAAAGCACTATGCCAAGCCTACTTTGATCATCGGTAAGTGCCGTCAGCTTGGATGATGATGGTGTTTGCAGGAGTAAGTGCTCTGCTCCCGCTGGCAGGAAAAGTGATGCATCTGGATGTGTCCACTCGGGGTGTTTTAACACCTTCCCCCGTGAGAGCCGGGCTCCAACCGACCGGGGACAAACACAGCTATGGCAGGGGCTGGGAAAACCCATCAAAGAGAAACACTTCTCCAAAAAGCAGAAAGATGTTGCAAGGCTGTTGGGTTTTTTTTAAATGTTACTTTCCATGAGGTCTACCCACTGCATAGCCCGAAGGATGACTCTAAGCACAGCAGCCTTGGTCTTTGAAAGCATCAGTAGTATAGCTTTATTGAAACAAACACAACAGTTGCCCATATTAAACAGCAGAAACTCCAGGCTATGCAGGAGAACAGAACTCAGCAGCTTGGTTCCACCAGATCCACACCTTTCCTCAAGAAATAACCTGGAGTCTATAGAGTTTATGCTACCAGTAGCCAAAGTTTCAAACAGACACCTTTTCCCAGCCCTGGCTGCACATTTAGAGACCATCCCAATGCCCAGTAAATTCTTTATCACAAATGTGTACTTGGTCTTATTCAGGTTTTACCCTGTACCACTTCAATTACAAAGTCTCCACAGTCACTCAAGTTGAAGGAAGGACTCAGTGGAGTGACACTGCTTCCAAGCTGTATCACCAGTAACTCTGTTCCTCACATAATGGTTTGGGTTGGAAAGATCCTTAAAGACCATCCCATCCCACCCCCTGCCCTGGGAAGGGACACCTCCCACCAGACCAGGTTGCTCCAAGCCCCCCTCCAACCTGGCCTTGAACCCCTCCAGGGATGGGGCAGCCACAGCTTCTCAGGGCAAACTTCTTGTAAGTCCCATCAGATGCTCAGGGTAAACCAGAGCAGACACACACCTACCCCCTCTGCTCCTTTTTTTAGCAGGTCTCTGAGCTCCACTAAGTTCCTCAGCCTTGGCTGATGCTTATGGGAAAAACAGGAGGAGCTCACCCTTCCAAATGCCTCCCACTTGTGGCATCAGAGTAAGGTATCACTCACCATAGCTTTTACAGTACAGGGAATGAAGCATTTAGCAAAGTTGACATTTAAACCATCATTGCTGGCGATGATAAAACACCTCAGAGATGAACAGTGGTTCACACCTCTCCAAGTTACCATTCTAGCTCTTACCAGGCTCCTTGTCCCCTGCACCTACACACGCTTAAGATCTTCTTTGAGTCTGTAATAGCTGGAAACCTGTTTAAACTGAGATTCTGGAGAGTTTCTGATCATGTTAAACTGGCACAGAAAGATTGCCTGAAACCCTACTGACCTTCTCGAACAGCAGATCCACCCATAAAGGTACAGGGAGATTAATAATACAGGAGCAGCCAAACTCCTTCTTGTTCCTCCTCCTCTGATCTCTCAGTAAAACACATGGCAATAAACGCTGTAAAGAAAACTGCAAATAGCTCACAAGCAATACAGAGGGCAGACGGGACCACGCCGCTTCCAGAAGAATCCCTCTTCCAAAGAGAGCAGAAAGGGAAGTCTGGAGTATTCCTACACCACAGGAAAAGGTACATTTTGGCCATTCAAGCAACAGCAAAGCAAGTGACCTGCCCACCCCCCTTCTCATAACTGTGCATGAAACACAGACATCTCTCAATGTTTGCATCCACAGCGACAAGTAGCGAGGAGCTGGCTGTCCCCAAATCACCCATATTCTGCCCCAGAGCTGGGCCCATCCGAGGGTGGCTGTGACTGATCCCAGCCAGCTCTGCTACGTGGGAAAACCTCAACAGCTTCTCGTGGTGGCCTCCTTAGAAGTGACACAATGGAGGTCCATGACCTGGGATCCGTGCCCACCAATGAGGTGCAAAACTGAACCTCCCTTTCACCCAAAAGCGTGTAGTTACGTCCCAGAGTTCATCACCCTGCGCTCAGCAGGACAGGATTTTCCAACCACAGACAGGAAGTTACCTCAGTTTACCTCAAGGCCTGTTATATTACTGTCATTATATATATTTTTTAACCAAAATCCTCCTGTTGTCACTGTGTCTCCCTGCGTTGCTCATGTGTAGGCTACAGAACCCCTGCTGCCCAGGCTGGGAGCTGGGGACCCTGGGGTGATCCCATCAGGGGAGCATGGAAATTCCTGAAAGAGCTTGGATTTTTGTGAGATGGGGGAAGACTGCCAAGACAACATCCCATGTTCCCAAAATACTTGCTGTTGTAAATATTTAGCACAGGAAAATACAAGTGTGGTTTCTGTTACTGTTGACACCAGTCACAAGTGTGACTCCATCTCCCCAAGCAGAACATTTACCCCCCCCAGCTCAGGGGTAAGACAAGGCCTATGGAAACTGAGTCGTGCCAGGGCAAGAACACCAGAATAGTGGGAAAAAAAAATAATAATTCTGAAACTTTAAAGCATCTGAAGACAGTTTACAAGTGTCAGTGTACAGTAACAGCACAAAAGTGGAGTTTGTCTTTTGAACATGAGCAAAGAGTTAAACACTCTCTAGGACAGAGAACCTTCCTGAGCAGAACTGATGCTGATACTTGCAAAGACTGAAAGGAAATCCACAATATTAAATATATACATATGGCATATATATATATAATTTTAGTGGTTTTTTTGACAATATGAACTGTGAATCTGAAGTTCTTAGAAACTGTCAGATTTACAAAATGCAGCTTCTCCTTTGGTGTGCGTTTTACCCCACTTTACCTGCCTGAAGCAATACAGGATCAAAGGCAAAGAATTTGATTACTCCCGAGCTGCTCCCATGCTGAGATCATCTACTCCGGCTCCATCTACAGCACTTTGTTAACTGACACCACCAACTCCAATGATGCACAAACAAGTTAATCCATGATTTAAATATTGAAGTAGAAAAAGGTGATTCCAAGTTATTGTGTTAACTCAGCCCATTGCTAGTGCCGCGCTGAGATTGGAAAACAGAAACAATCCCAGTCAGCAGTCAGTAAAGTAAAACTTTCACAAACGGGTTTACCTGAAAGTCTTTGTGCATATGTAATTATATATATAAATTTTTATGTGTATTTAAAAAGCATGAATAAAATGCCCTTCTCCCCAGCCAGAAGCCGTTCCGCTGTGACATGCCCTGACTTTTAAACTCCACGAGGAGCCAAATAACCTCAGGTTATTACAATTAGTTTCATCCATTTCTTTCAAGCACACTGAAAAACTGAATTTTATTTTGTTGCTTCTCCTTTTAGGCTACATTACAGCCTGTGTTCTCAAGTTTTAAGGTGAGCCATCACAGAAGAGGCTGTAATCTCAGGTGATTAATTGCAGAGCATTTTACAAGCTGTAAAACAGAGCGAGATCTCCACAAACCGATTAGGCCATTAACCAGGCACTCTTATCAGATTCTGCTCCAACCAGCGGGCTTGTCTGACACATTGCAAGTCTTAAGTATTTATATATTTCAAAGGTTTACTTATTTTTGTTGTTAAAAACCCCTAAAATCTATATTGATTGTTACATGCAATTCTACATGAAAAGTCCCAAGCACCGTGGAGCAGAATACCAATATTTATTACCAGACTCACGCTCATTATGGTTCCCCCTGACAGGGGTCCATTAAAATCAATTTTTATGTTTCTTATGTTTTCTTTTTTTTTTTCTACCCAATGTTCTTACCATAGTGTTTATTAGCCAGTTAGGAGAAACACTGGGTGCTGGTTTGGTTTTATTTTATTCTGTCAAAAATAATGAGGCTAGATTTAACAACTATTCACCAGCGATGAGCAGAAGAGATTAAATGTTATACTTCAGCACAAACATTTACAGAGGGCTTTAAAATTTTTAGAACTTTATAATCGGCAGAGACAAAAGCAAGTCCCACCTTTCACCTCTTTTTTTGATGTAAATTCTTAAAGAAATCGTGAGAATATTCCACTTGCCATTAACTCTTGAACCACTCTTGAAAGCAGTCCATTGATAATATAACAATTTTTGCATATAATTTATCAGATTGCATGATTTAAGTGTTACCAAGACAGCACTGAAGCCTCAGCACGGCTGGGAGGGCCAGAAATTAAGTCAACTGAAGAAAAAAAAAAAAAGTGAAAGCTCAACATCAGCTAAAAATTGAAGGATTGGGAAAAGGATCTCCGTTGCCTGCCGTCTGCCTGCAGAACACCTCATGGTACAGACAGACCTCAGGCACAGACCCTTCCTCTTACTTCTCCAGAGCTACACCAACACCCCAGTAGAACAACTCCTTCCCCATCCACCTCCCTCAGCCTCCACTAAAGAAAGAGCCTGTAATTACATTCTTCCAATAACCTGCCATTTCACTTTGAGCCTGTGTTTTTCCTACCCACAGCTTCAGGATTTATTTTCACACAAGTCCCTTTACGTGCAGCACCCTCAAGAACACACAACCTCTTGTATCCCTCACCTTCAAGAACGTACAGACCCTTTTCCTACTATTCCATTGGTGTTTCCTCTTCTCAAGGGTGAAGAGTCCTCACTTGTTTAGCTGCTCTTCAGGCAGACGCTGCTCTGCAGCGAAGGAAAGGCTCAGCTTCATCCTGAACACTGCTTTATTTCTATTCCTCATCAGCAGAGCCCCAGTACTGAAATCAGCACGGGAAGAAACTGAAGCGGTTATTTCCATATCACTGGAGTTGGCAACACTGTCCAAATCCAGAGGTTTGAGAGGCAAAACCATATTTCAACCAGAACACATGTTACGCTTTCAGATTCCTAATTAATTTTTCTGCACACTTAAAGTACAAGGAAATTCTCAAATTATTTAATAAAATCAGAAACCAGAAAAGGGGAAACGCCACAAAGCAACGGAGAATTTCAGAAGTGAAAAAAACAGAGGAGAAGAGGACAATGTGGAGAGAAGGCAAACCTGTTTGAGTCTTAAAAGAACCAGATCTCTGCTGTAACAGCCTGTGGCACAGGCTGCAATTTTATTACCAAAACAACTTGAAGAGACCAGGCTTAAATAAGTAGTATTAGTAACTTGCCTTTTGGTGAAGGAATTTCACAAAGAAATTTGGCGTCTAGTAATTCTGAAAGAATTCAGTGTTCCTCCTATAGATGGGACTCAGCATTTCCTCACCAGGAAGGAAAAATCCTAGAGGCCAGGAGAGAATTTTAGCAGATCCAACAGCACTTCCATTTTGCAGTGAAACACATTGATAGCTCCTCAGTCAGTCCTGTGTCCGAGACATCTCCACTTCTGTGTGTCACTTGTTATGAACTCCAGAAGATGTTACCACTATGGAAAACCCAACCAGAGCTCCCACAAGTGGAGTTCAGTAATTATTCAAACCTGGTTCTGCCTGTTGGTATGTAAACACCTAGAGATGAGTCTGGAAAATTCACAGAGTACTCAAGGAAGTCTTACTCCCCCGTGATGGATCTACACGTGTCCAGAAGTAGGAAGCTGGATGTACTTTCAAAACCTACATTAAAAGTTTTATTTTAGAACATTTCTTTGCCACCAGTATTGGAGCAGCAGAAAAAGAAACGCATTTTGGAGCAGCCACTCCATAAAAGCACTGGAGGCTGCTCCTGCCTCCCACAGGAGCCAGCACTGTGTTCCCAGTCTGGCGAGTAGGAACAAGTACACATAGTCCTGTCGCAGATCCTCAGGGTGATCTCCTTCCTCTCCCACAGACACAGACATCGGATCAATCGGACCAGAACTTACCCACTTGGCAACACGCTCATTTTGGGGAGTTTTATTTCGTGTAAGCCCATTTCACACCCAGAAATCCGGAGCTTTCCCACGGGGCTGAGCAGAACCGCGCGCTTCTCCTCGCACCGAGACTCTCCTGCTTTGGGATTCACCTGTTCACAAAAACAAAACTCCTCTTTAATGGCACACACTTTCACCAAGGAACATTCATCTCAGGGTATTTCGAGCAGTTTCCCAAAGTAAGTTTTTTAAAAAGGCAAGAAAACGGCATGGTTCAGGTTTCCTCAACCATGCATTTACTTCCAGAATCCAGCTGAAAACGATCCATCCTGAGGAGTCAGCATCTATATCAGAGTCTCAAAACCCACGTTAGCCAGTGGAACAGTGCCCTCAGTAAAGACCTCAGATAACAGCAGTTTCATGGTTGGTTTATGAGCTCACACCCAATGTGTTCTGACACCGATTGCAAAGGATTATTGTGACAACAAAGTACCGTCACTGTTTCGGAGCAGCAGCATTATGCAAATAACTGTAAGAACACAAACAGAATATGCCTGCTGGAAAAATATATATAAAAAAAAGATCAATCACTCCTTAGTAAAGGAAACATTATTTTGTTCCTAATGTTACTGGCCTGGTTTTATGATTACTGATAGGATGTAGTTGGAAACAGATGCCAAGCATTTCTCAATATTACACCAGACCAACAGTAACACACTTGTCAAACTCATGTCAGCTTAAAAACACCCCAACCCAAACAGCCTGACTGCTTAGTGGATATCTGAGTTGTGTTTACAGTTTGGTTTGTACAATCATTAGGAGAGAAACAGGACAGGAGGCCACAAGGATGTCCACTGCAGCCACCCAGACCCTGAGCCCTGGGTTCAGACCTCCTCCATCAGTGCTGTAGGAATGGGGTGAAAACCAAGCCTTTGCTCTAGAGACCTACATCCAAGTGAAACTCAACAAGCACCTGAGGAAAGAAACCCAAGAAACTGTAGAGCAGCACAAGTGAACTCCACCAACAACCTCCCTGTCCCATCAAGACACCAACAAGGTTTCTTGGTGTTCAAAGCCCCGCAGACCATACAGCAAACTTGCTGTTTGCTTTACTCCTGAAAACATCACTTGTTACCACCACAGCCAGAACCAACAGTCTCCAGCTGTGCCAGTTTACGGTCTAGACCCCAAAGTGCCCCAAGTTTATGGTCTAGACTCCAAGGTGCTCTGAAGTCCACCCCACCTATGCCCACCCATAGTAAGGAGAGGATGCTGCAAGGCTGCTGGAGCACCAGATGGAAGGCAGAAGTGCTAAAGGAGCTGGGCAAAGGATGGAAGAACACAGCAGCAGATGAGGGGTGCAGCAGAGGATAGGACAGTCTATGCACCATGACTTACAGGTTACATTCCTTCAAAATAAGCTAGTTTTAAAAATTCTGTTCAATTTCAGTATTAAGTGCTATGAAATGAAGCCACATCTGTGAGTACAACAGTCAGCATGAAGAGAGGAGGAAGGAAAATAGTGAAGTAGGTGACTTTGCTCACCAAGACAAAAGGAAACCAACATCTCTGAATTCTTGGGAAGCCCTTCCCAGGCACACAGCAGCCAGCACAGAGGCTGGGGAAGTTCTGCACAGCGTGCCAGGCGGGAAGAACTGCAGGTTCCTGGTGGTTTATTTAATTTGACCATGATCCCAATCAGCTTTTTGCTAAATAATCAAATGTTTGCTGAACTTACAAAGAAACCTCTCCTTTTCAACCAACTTTCCCCTCCTGAAGAGGGGAAGATGGGTGAGGGTTTTTTTTTCGGAGCAGCACCTCGCTCCACAAGTCTTGGTAAAAAAAAAAAAGCAACGTCAAAGTTTACATATGTGGAAAACCAGTAACATTCCTCATTTTTATTAGTCTGACAGCCCTAAAGGAGATGCGCTGAACCTCGCACCGTGTACTCGGTGAGTACAGCAGTTTAGCAGCAAGAGGACAGCTTTTTCATTATAACAAAACACAGGATGCAGCGAGTAAGAGAAAACTATAAATAACCCTATGAGCTCCCCCCAAGTCGAACTAAGCTTTATAGATGAGAACCTTGAGCGGGAGCCACTACTCTTCTCAGTCTTGTTTATCATACAAGTTGGACAGCAACACTTAGAAGGTTTGTTTTTATAGGAGAACGAAGCTGCATGACATATAATCCAAGTACACACGGGACTGGGTTGGGTCCCAAAGCTGAAGGTGACTGTACAACACGCACCATGCCTCCCCCGGTCATCAGTGGGCCTTGTCCCAGTAATGTGCCTACACTGAGATGACCCAGAGGAAACCCAAGGTAATGATACCCTCCTGCAGGCAGTGCTCTTTTAAAGTGAATTTTTATCCAAGATCTAAACTGCAAGAGCTTTCAGATGCAAGTAAAAGGTCTTTAGACTTGGCCAGCTTGAAATTACCAAGCGCTGAGCCATCACTTCCTGCAGACTGGTGGATACTGGGAACCTGCTCACACCCACATCCTGCCAACACAGGCATGATTTGCTCAACACCATCTTCCCCACAGTGAAGCTGTGAGAACCAGAAATGAATAGCAGCTTAAAGCAAAAATCTAATAAATCCAAATAAACTGCTTTCTGCCCTTTTTCCCCCCCCACCCTCCAGCTTATGTAAATGGATCATTTGAGGAATTTTGGTCAGGTACTGCATGAGCTCCACCTTCACCCTCCCTTCCCACTGCACTACCTCCACATCTGTCTCAGAATATCACATGCTTTCCAAGTTTAATAGGTAGAAATAAAAATATTAATGAAACAGGACTTTTAGAGCTGAATCCTTTGCTGCCAGCCTTGGAGCCTTGCTACAGGAAGAAAAGTGAAGGTGCAGCGTGTGTAAGCCCATCTCTCACTAGACAAAGACTCCATAGAAAACTGGAAGACTGTTGTCAGCCAAAGGAATTAAGTCCTTTTTGTCATTAATAACAGATGAGTATCAACAGGCTTTCACACTGGATGATTTATCAGTGGGAATATTAGTATGATTTATGAGTTACCGTCCTGTACGGAGGAGCCTCATTTTCCAGGCATGCTCCTGTGACTTTGCAGCGGCCCATGCCTTGGTGGCACCACATTCCTGCTCCTCAGGAAGAAGGTCCCCTAAACAACACATCAACCCCACTGAACAACACACACACACTGCTCATATTGCTTTCTTAGGGTTGAGATGCCACGGGTGCAAAACAGCAGGGAGCTTCATCTCCTAAAGGAGGTGCCATGAGCCCCAAAGCCAGCGTTACCTTGAAGACTCACATATAAGGACCATCACCTCTTGAGCTTTCCACCCTAATTCAGTTTAACAGCCTGGCTGCAGCCAAGATTTTCAGCCCTAAAACATACTTCTGCTTTGATTAAATACATATTTTAATTAAATTTACACCAATGGTCCTTCACATCACAGTAAATAGTTCAGAATTATTTTCTATGTTCTACTGCTCCTAAACCTCCCAAAAAATTCCACTGTAGTTTGGTCTGAGACTCTAGAATCCAATTCATATGCACAGTGGGGGAATGGACAAATGAAAAAACACAAAGACATCTCAAGGAGGCTCAAAGAAATCCATAGCAAAGTCTTCCCATGCTTCATGGTCTTCCAGGGGGTCTGTATTTTCCAGAAGACAAGTCTTGAGACCAAACCTCAGGGCATCTCCTGTGCTTCAGCAGCAAGCCCCACATCACTGCTACTGAGCGGAAGGGGAGGAATAATGCAGAAAGCCTTCATGAACATCACTTCCCAAGTCATCTTCTGTTCTCCTTTAAGATCTCACAGCACTTGTAGAGTCTTAAACTCCTAAACCCCACAAATTTCCACTGCAGAAACACATCAGTATCATCTGGTGTGTTTGCACCTGCCACGAGCGTTCAGGACATCAGAAATTGTCTTAAAACCAAGTTCTGTCCGCAGGCTGTGGTCAAAGAGACCTAAGGCATCACCTTTTCTCATGTCTTTCCCTTCTAGGTTATTAAGCACATGAATGCCCTCCATCAGGAGGGAGGCAGAGCCCCCTCACTGAGGATCTCGCCCCTCAGGTTTTCCTATTTCCTTCCCTCTACTTCAGCAACAAGGGGAGCCCCCTGTGCCATATGGAATGGGAATGGTAATCCCCTCTGCCACCACCCCCATCTGACTTCACAGGGCATTTCCATTAGGCTATGGCATGGCGCTGAACTTCAAATGGAAATCTTCAGGGTTTTTTTTTCTTTAACTGAGAATCAAGGCAAAAATAACTTAACTGCTAAAACCTAATGTGTCCTCACACATACTGCAATTTTGGTTTTTTTAAACCAAAAGTGTCCTAATCAATGAGGCTTCACAGTTACCTCCAAAAAAATGGGTCTCTTGATCCTCTCAGATGAGCAGAAAGGGTTAATTGCTGAGCTACCTGATAACGTAAGCACAACCAACAGGATGCAGTTGCATTACAGTTCTTTCCCCTCATTCCACTTGCCTCTTCTCAAACCCAGGAAGGGTGGCATTTCTGCTATTTCTAGGCTACCCCCACTGCACACTTGAAATTTCTCCACTTAACTCTGCTGTACCATGAGGTTACAGCTCTTAAAACTAAAGACCCCACCCCGATGCCATACTGGGTGCCTCAGGCAGGCTCACCCCAGTGTTGGGCTAGGGTGCAACCACATACTGGCTTCAAAAACTGAAAATGAGTGGAAAAATATTCTCAGGAGCACAAACCATAGGGATTCTCAGTTGTAATCTGTAATTCTGGGTGCGTTTATCCCTTAAGACTAAAGCAGTTTGAGGGCAGCTTCACTCAGAGAGCACTGATGGTAGCCCAGCCCTCTCACGGTACAAGTACCTACTTGTTCAATTTACCTCCTATTCTTCATAAATATATCCTAAAAACTCATCACCTTGATATTCTGACATATTTGCAGTAGGAAACTAGCATGAGCTGTAATTCTCAAGCACCTGCACTGTTTCTGTGATGCTATATAATACCCCTGACTCGCCAAAAAGCAATACAAGGCATTTGTTGAGCTTGAGCAGATGATCAATAAATGCCAGGAAAGTTCCTTCTTCATCCTAATTACAGGAAAGAAATACCAGTCCTGAACTCTCTAAGTGTCCTTCTTTTGAGTGCCACAGCCTTCTCAAACATACTCGTTATTGACTCAAGTCTTGAATTAAAATTCAATGAAAGCTTGAGACACTGGATTTTAATTTGAGGGAAATCCTTCACAGGTACCTGGCCTGGGTCAGCAATTTGCTGCTTCATTTCAGGCATCTTGCTCCAGTTGTTCTTCCCATCCCAGCAAGTTGAGATCCTTCTCATAACAAAATCCCTATCAGATCACATCAGTGGTATTGTCAAATATATCAAAATATTGCAAAAGCAATCTGGGACCTTTGTAAGAACGAACTTCGGGGTGCCCACCTCCATCATCATCAACTCCACAGCAGCAAGGTCTGCAGAACAGACCAGGGCTGACTGTTCAGGAACACCTCATCTATCCCAAACTCTATTTAGGAACAGCTCTTCTATCCCAAAGTCTCAAGGTCAGTGTATCACTCCTCTAATAGAGCAGAGCAATCAGTGCTATTGCCATCACAGTCACACCTCTAACAGGGGGTTTGGAAAGAAGTGCTGTGGCTGTTCCAGACTGACACAGTTGAAGAGAAAAAAATCCAGTCCTTAACATCTCCTGGTCCCATCCTAAGGACAATTAGAATTTAGAAACACCCTCCCTAAACACTGTTTGGAGCACGTTTGAACTGCAGAAAGCTTCTCCCACCACCCTGGAGCTGAACAACGGGGCTGAGCACAGCGCCCTGTCCCGCCCAGCCAACGGGAACTATAGTTCTCTCACCATCTCCTTCATAGTTTAAAACTTCCTGTATTTGTTTTACTGGTTTCTGCGTGTTTATTTGAAAGGAAACAATCCATTGTACATTAAGAATATGGGAAGATATTAATAGTACAGGTAATGCATTAATGCACACACACTTCAGCACAGAGGGGGAATTTTCCAACCTTCTGTGTAGTCTTAGATGAAAAAGCCATTGCTTAAGCCACTGTTTCAAAGTAGAGGGAAAAAAATAAGGATGGGGAAAGTCACAAGATACATGCAATCAAAACACATGCCAAAAACCCTACTCCTATCATATTGATTAATCGATGTTTTAATTTTCACCCTCCAACTGAGCAGGGGCTGCTACTCTTTCAAGAGAAAAAAAAAAAGAGTTTCTGCACTAGAGATAATTTCAGTGTGGGGAAGAGACACAAGTTTCACACCCAGAGATTAGAACACACTGGAATAAAGTTACACAGAACGAGAAACATTTATTTCTTAGTCTTTTTGCCAATTATGAAATGTCTTATTTCCTTCAATGCTAAAAGATGATTATTTTTCTAAAAACTATTTCCTTCTCCTGAAAAACAGAGGACAGATTTCCAAGTAAACCACAACGGAGTGAACTCTAAAGCTACGAGGGATCCAAACAGGTCCCTGCAGGTTTGGCACCTTCACCTGGGCTGCTGGAGCTGTGAGAAAGTTCTCCTGAAAACCAGGGCAGGGCTTCTCCTGCTCCAGCACCGGGCGAGACGGGCCCTGCCGGGCTCTGCCACCCGCGCTGGCAGCGCAGCCCCGGCCGCACTCACTGCTGAGCAGCAACAGGGCTTCTGAGCAAGAGAAGACACGGTTCCTGCACATCACATCCTTCAAACACACGGGCACTTGTTCATCTGAGGAAAGCCAAGTGCCCCCCCAGCTTTCAAATTAAATTTTCAGGAAGAAAAAAAAAAACAAACAACAAAAAAGTTTAAATTCAAGGAGNCTGTACTCGCTCCAGCGCCTCAATATCTCTCTTGTGCTGAGGTGCCCAGAACTGGACACAATACAGCTCCATAAATCAGATTTAATCCCGTCAGTATGACCTGCTAACAAGCAAAGTAACATTTAAAATTGCCTCTGACATTCTCCAATACAGGTTCTTTACATACTGCACCAGGTTCTTGTGGACTCATGTTCATCTCCCCCCCCCTCAGCTGGACATAAGCCACTTCTTCCCCCAACACATCCCACAGTAACTGTCTATACACGGGTATTTCTTCTCCCTGCAGCATCCAAAGCAAAATTCCTGCTTGCCAGGATAAAGCTCCACAGCCCAGGCCCATGGATTTCATCCACACTGCAACAGTAATAAACGCCTCCACAGCTGAAGAGTGGGTCTCTAAGTGCAGGTAAGGCTTTCAAACAAAAGCTGCACTGAAATCCTCTGCACTAAATGGGCACATCTTCCCTCGTGCCACGTGAGGTGCTGTCAAACTGGCCCTTTCCAGGGATAAAGCCCATCCCAACCTTCCAGGAGCATTCTGCTGGAAGCCTGTTCTGCACCCCACTGGGAAACCACCACAGCTTGGAGAGCAGCAGCAGCTCCCAGTCTGGAATTCTGCCCTGCTCAGAGAAAATGAGTGAATCCTGAGAACAAACCAGCCTGAGCCCTACCAAAGCCTTCCCATAGTGCTCTTACCAGACCAGCATCCCCATGGCTTGGGAGGAAGTCTAAGCCCTTCTCCCTGCAGAAACACCACTGCACAGGAAAGCTGCCAGTAGGCTCCCCAGGGACCCTGGCACACTGCTCTTCAGCAACCACAACTACTGACCAGACGATGGTTTCAGTTGCAAGGGAGCAGTAACACCCCCCTGCCCTGGGCAGAGACACCTTCCACCAGACCAGGATGCTCCAACCCCCCTCCAACCTGGCCTTGAACCCCTCCAGGGATGGGGCAGCCACAACTTCTCTGGGCAACCTGGGCCAGGCTCTCACCACCCACACACTCAAGTTTTTCCCCACACCTCAGTTCCATCTCCCCTCTTTCAGTTTGAAAACATTCCCCTTCTCCTGTCACTCCATTCCCTCATCCAGAGTCCCTCCCCAGCTTTCCTGAAGACCCTTGAGGGACTGGAAGGGGCTCCAAGTTCTTCCTGGAGCCTTCTCCAGGCTGAACCCCCCAACTCTCTCAGTCTGTCCTCACAGCAGAGGGGGCTCCAGCCCTCCCCACATCTCCATGCTCTCCTGAATCCTGTGCAAAATCATCTTATTTCCACCCCCTGGCACATGCTATTCATGCCATTTGCTTAGTTTAAGACAATTAAAGCATTCAGTTCTCATTATGAAACACAGCAGCCTGGATCTTCTCCAGCACTCCACTAATACCTCCAATGCTTCTCTGAGTAAATCTAACCCTGGTTACGCCAAACCTGTAACTTCAGAGGGTGTGAAAGCAAAACCTACCCTCCTCTCCCTTCCAAACCCACCCCAGCCAAGGAGCATCAGACTGAGCAAATCCAGGGTTAGATGGGGCAATGCAATGATTTCCTCACCTTCCAGAGAGCCAATCCCATAGAAATTGTGAAGGTACAGAATTCAATAGTATATTTTGAACTAGTACAAATATACCCTAGTGCAGCAGCCATTAAAAACCAGCCCCCATCCTCACTTATGAAGAAGCAGCCCCCAACAAACCAGAGCAATACTGGTTCGCTTGGGAGGGCAACATTTGCTTCCACCTTTAAAAAGTATTCAAGAAGAGCAAACATAACTCTTTATTAAACAAAGACAACAAAAAGCAAGTTTCTGTTGTCCCGTATTACATCACCAATCCTCCTTGGATGGCAACCAAAAGCCCCCGAAATGCCAAGCTATGAAAGAGTATTTCCAGGCAGCGGCAGCCTCTGGCTCTTTGGCTTCATCTTCAGTCTGTGGCTTTGGCAGACAGAGGCCATCCCCGTCTGTCAAACAGAACATTCCCAGAGTACTTACCAGGGAGACCTCAGCCTTCTTCATTTCACTTAAAGGAGGATAATTTTAATGGCAACAAACCACCGTTGTTCTCCTTAAGAGGCAGGTAGGTTATCACTACTGCTGTCAAGAAGCATGTTTTCCTACTTCTTCTATTGCCCACATGCCAAGCTTTGATTTGAAACATCAGTAGCAGCAGATACCTCATCACAAGACCTCAGTGGGCTGCTAAAACAGGAATTCAGATACACTATTTCCTACAATACCACTCCAAACCCAAGTACATACGTTCTGTACCTTCCCTCAGCTCTTACTTACATAAAGGGCTGTCGAACATCGGAAGAGGCTGCCCAGGGAAACGGTGGAGCCACCAACCCTGGAGTTGATACCTCCATGGTATGTGGATGTGATGCTGAGGGACATAGCTTGGTGGTGGACCTGGTAGTGCTGGGGTTAATGGTTGGACTCAATCTTAAAGATCTTTCCCAACCCAAACTATGATTCTGTAAGAACATTCAATGCTATGCAAGTGCAGCAGCCACCACTGTAGCCATGGATCCTGTGGAATATTTAAGTCATCATTTTATATCATTAACATGAACATTTTGAAACATCAGATGTTCACATGCAGCACACAAAATGCCACAAAGCTACACAAATGAGTGTTTGTGGAGGGTTGGTATCAAGGTGGCAGGACTGGGTCCTGGTGTCTCCGGGATGCACCTCAGTACCCAGGAAAAAAAGGAAATGAAAGCATCTGACAAGTTTAGAGATACCCACTTACTTGAGGATCTCGTTTGGAACAGTGGGCTGTCTGGAGGTAACGTAATTGATTGGAGCAGAATTGGACAAGAAGTGCCAAGCACAGGAAAAAGAAATCGTAACTGTACAGTCCTTGCTGGGAAGGAAACCTGTAAGGCCCAGCAGCACCCATTCCTCAGAGCTACACTGCTTGGTGCATCTACCAGGGGAAGGGATATCACCTCCACGATGACCCACAAATGGATTAAGGGATCCCTCAGTTTTAGGCTGGGAATCAGGTGCCGGAAGGTGCAGTTCAAAGCACTGTGCAATGCACTACCACCTCACAGGTGTGCAGTTGCTCACTGTTTTAACACAATAAACCACTAACATCACTAAGGAATTTGTCACCAAGCAATTAAAGACACAAATAACATGCTTGAGAACCAAAGACGAAGAATGTGGCCTCTAAGAATTAAAGGGTCCCCAAAATCAGTATCTAGTCATTACCAGCTTGAGTTTTAACAAGTCTCACAAAGGAAAACAAGTCATCACTTCCAAAAGTCAGCTCAAAATATTAGTCAACATTTTAAGGACTATTCCTTAGTTACCAGTGAACAGCGTGTTACCCTTGAGCTGTTTGCTGCAGAAGCACGTGTATGCTTCTCAACAGGAGAGGGTCACACCTCGAGGCTCTGAGAAATACAAAATTTACCTGCCAAAGCCACCCCCTGATGTATATGCACAGAATGTATGGCACAGCTGAGCAGCTCCGCTGTCNCCATTACCCCTTGTCCTATCATTGGATGGCACCAAGAAGAGCCTGGCTCCATCCTCCTGCCACTCACCCTTTCCATATTTATAAACATTAATAAGGTCCCCTCTCAGCCTCCTCTTCTCCAAGCTAAAGAGACCCAGCTCCCTCAGCCTTTCCTCCTCTGGGAGATGCTCCACTCCCTTAAAGATACAGCAGCTCCCCTCATACCAGGAGAGGAGACAGTTAATCAAATAAGACTCACATCAGGTTCAGGAGAAGTGAAAATGGGTTACAAATGAAAAAAAAAAAAAGGCAAGACAAACCAAGAAGTCTAGCAGAAGAATGGCTTTAATATGAGGTCACATTTCAAATTTTTATCGCCTAAATCCACCAAATTTTTGATGGGCTCCTTCCTGCATTCTCTGCAGAGCTGAAGGCAGGACCAGCTAAATAAAAGATAATGCAACTAGGCATAACACAATAAAAGATATTACCTTCACAATGCATTATTGCTGCCAATTATAAGAATCACTTCAACTTAATTTCAAAGGCACAATCACCCTCAACTGTAACAGTCTCTTTTTTAAATTTCAAACAGTATTACATTAAGGCAATAACTCACCTTCCAGCTATAATATCAGTCTCCCTTATTGCAAAAATACATTTCATAAATACTTCTCATCGACAAGTCAAGCTAATTCAGGTTAATTTTATTGTATTTCAGTGCTATCTCACATTTGTGTGCAATTACCTTTATCATTTTATTGCCGTGCCAGAAAGTAATCAGAACAATTATTTGAAAAAGGAGGTGTATAAATTCTAAATCACACTTGCTGGCATTTTTGATAAAATAGCAGCTTTATCTCAGGAAGTGGCAGGGACATCGGATAAATCATGCATCAGTCAAGTGTAGCTGACCCCCAAGTGCATTGCACAATATCAGGAGTGCTTCAAAAGAAACTTTCCTATATAATCCATCATTCTTTATAATACCAAAATAGCTCTACCTGAAGAGCAGGAGCTGGAGAATAATAACAAAATAAATCTAAGCAATATGAACAAACCCATTAATAGTGCTCCTTTTAAAGCTGAAGTCAGGAAGCCGAATTGTCTTCGAGGAAGGGATGTCACTGACATGTTTAAAATGAGTAGGGCAGCCTTAAACAAATGAAGCAGCAAACTGAGGATTAAGAACTCACTAAAAACACTGATACATCTACAGGAAAACAAATGCACACAGAAGACAGGTGTCAGAGACCCAGATGAAAATACAAGCTTCTATCTGAATTTTCCTTTCATTATCACCATTTGGCTGAGAACAAGCATTTTGCTGTGTTGAGAGAGAGCAAAGCAGTGCAATTACTACAAGAGTCTGTTTAATTTTACTAAGTATGAGAATCCCAGAAAGGAACAGAATTACCTTCAGGTTTCAGTTTTTGTGAAACAAAAATGGACACGTCCTAAGAACAGCATAGCCCCTCACCACAGTCCCAGTTCAAGTTTGAAAGGACTAGTTTCCTAGAGGAGCATTAGCATCACTAACGTTGCAAAAGCAGTTATTCCACAGAAAAAAAATGTATTCCTACCTTCAACACTCATTTTCATGATTTGAAGAACATGGCTATTGATTAAAAATGTGTCGGTGCCTTTCTTTCAGGAAGGTAAATTGTGCTAAATTTCTTGACAGTTTCTTATTTTACCATAAATACACCCATTTCAGTGAAGCCTGAAGCCTCAAAATTAAGCCTATTGGGTTTTCAGTAAGCGAGGTATTTATTAGGAAATGGAAGCAGCTAACTTCTAACTGGAAATACAGCCTTGTCCTGTTCATGCTCTGCGGAAGATGGATACGTGATGGGGAAAGGTCCACTGAAGCCTGTTCCCAACCATGACAGAGCTACAGAGATTTACAGTCCAGCATCAATCTTGTCAGCTGGGTTCTTAACACTGACTGCTGGACACCGGGGAGAAAACAAACTGTGTTACGTGAACTCTTTTGTAATGCTGGACATTCCACACACACCGAAATGCAGGGGTATTTCACCTGAAACTTACTTTTGGGACAAGCCCTGATGCCATGGTGGATGCAAGGCTTCCACCTGTGAGGAAAAAAAAAAAAAAGGATAAATAAAATATCAGTTCGATTGAGATTTAATTTGAATTCCACAGGAAGAACTGCATGCCTGTAGCATCGCTTCTCTTTTAACCAATTCTGTATCAGTGTCTCAAAATAAGCTCTAAGTTTCAGTATATATAATTCCAAATGGGAGCTTGATTTTAAATTTGTTTTTTAATAAGCAACCAGGACTTTTAATGTTCATTAGGTCAGCTACTGCTTGTTAGGAGTCAACCAAGAGATTCACAGACAGCATACCGAGGAATTCCTCCATACCAAGCACCACACAATTCACTTTGAGTAAGAATGTCTTAGAAGATAGTATTAATTTAAGAAATACTGTACATTTCAGTTACTTAGTAAAATAAACAACCTTTTGTACCTAGGAATTGTTAACTTCATTTATTTTAATTCCAGTCTTAAACAGTACCATTATGTAGATAACACTAACAAGAAACACACCAGGTCCCTCTTTGCTCTCCCCTTTGAAATAAAGGACAATTGCTATTTCCTTGCCATTTTCTTAGCTCCCCCCGCCCCGTGTTTCTTTTCAGCACTGTTTAGCCGAGATCACTACAGCTTTGCAAAGAGGTGCTAGAAATACTGTATTTTTGAAAAACTGGGGAGACTGTCTGCCAAAGCTCAGCCCCCGAGCCCCAACTCACAGCCAGCCTCAACAGGAACATCCCCTGAAGTCAGGGAACAAACTGCTCCACAGGTGAGGACTACTCTGCTTAAGAAATTATAAACCTCTTTAATTATACAAACGAACATCTGATGTTTTTCCAAGTGCCCTCAAACCTTGAAGTCCAAGGCTGTGGCAGAACTTCCAGCCACTTCCAAAGCTTACAAGGAAACAGTAATATTTAATCTTAATATCACATGTTAATTATTTTAAAATCCAAACCATGAACACTCATTATTTTAAATACACTAACAGTCCACTGACAAGGTAGGCATTGCAAAATCACCCCTTCCCTCTGCAGATGTAAGTCGGGCACATGAGCAATCTAATAATATTACTTAAAATATCTGTGTCAGAGCTAAAAATAAAATAGCAATTCATTTCTGTTGTCAGTTCAGAGCTTTGACTTTCAAGGTGCACAGCAACACTCAGCTGCTTCTGATTTTTCCTGAAGGGTAAAGCGAACACATTCGCCTCGAAAAGCAGATTTATGCAGAGGCTCATTTCAAACCTGGGCCAAAGGCCAGAGAGAAGAGCAGTGTCTGAGTGCCCTGAATTAAGCCAACGTCACACAGAGATACCCAGGAGTTTGTCTGTCCCCTGCCTTTGCTACTCCTCCCCAGGAGGTCAAGGAGCAGAGGAGCTGCCCAGATGGCTGGGGACAACGTGGGGAGACGGTCAGGGTCGGCCGTGAAGGAGCTCAGAGCCCAGCAGACATCTCTGGGACAAAACCTGCCAGGAAACATCCCTTTTTTTTTTGGTTTCTATTTACTCACAACACAGTCTCTCTCCCTGTTTGTGAAAGAAACCATTGCAAATGCCAAAACCAGGTTTAATTTTGAGTTGTTTTAAATAGCACCTAATTTGTGGAGATGACAGCAGTGTAATTGCTAGCCGGGTTCCACACGATGCATTCCTGCTTATCTAAAAATCTCTGCAGCACCCCCATGAGGATGCTCCCATGCTTCTAAGTGCAATCCACAGCTCAGGAGTAAAACCAGCTCAAACACCAAAAAAGTCTTCAATGCTAGTAGGCAATTCCTCAATGCAACAGTCCTCAAAAAAAGCATGAGTAAAGCCCACCCATTAACATGCAACTTATGTCACTGGTGAGAAAACAGTACTACTTCTAAGGCCAATTTTGAAGGTAAGCACCCAAAATGTCTTCTGACTGGCAGAGGAATTGCCACTGAGCAAATTCAATCATGATACCTCATTCTGGACCATGTTTCAGAGACCAGAATCACTGGACCCATCTCAAAAGACTGAAGCCTTATTGCCAGAACCCCCTTCACCCAAGCAGACAATTCCCTCCTGCATTTTCAGAGCAGGAATCAATAAAGAAGCAGAAGTGAGAAAAAAATAGATTTAAAAACCAGTATTTGTCCTTATCTTCACTAGCTCAGAGCTGCCTGACTCACACCCATGAAACCCATCTTCCCTTGAGCTCCTGCCTCAGACCTGAGCTGTGGGATTGCAACTTCTGTCTCAGCCCCTCTTGGCCTTTCAATCAAAGCATGCCCAGGTTCTCCACAAGTTCTGTCCCCACACAAGAGCTGTGCTGAGGCTGAAGCCATACTGAGGAGCAGCCAGGCAGTGGGATGCTCCTGAGATACCTGGAGGATCCAGGAGTTCCAGCACAGGAGAAGCGAGACCATGCAGGAACCTGACAGATCACAGACCCACCTTGTGAGCGTTCCACAATTCTGAATATGTCAACAGACCAAAAAATCTAATAAAAAGTCAGAGGTCACATCAAAAATGAGGTTCTGAAAAGCTGTGAAAAATCTCAGCCACACTCTGCTGATGGTCTAGAAGAGAAGTCCTTGAGCTGTAAGATCCTTTCCTGTGTGCTCTCACAGCACTGCAGCCCAAAAAGCACATGCGATGGCAGCTCCGCAGTAAGAACACTTGGATTCATAAAAGTACTTCTCTCAATTCATCAACTTTTAAACACTAAAGGAAGATTCTCCTTGAAAGACAGGTCCTCAGGATCCGCAGAACGCAATGCTCTGGTTTCTGTACTGAAATTTAAAAACAGCTATTATATCAAGTCAGTATATGAATAAAATTCCATACGAAAACATTTAAAGTACATTAGATTTTTGGTCAAGATGAAAGACTGAAAAAAACTCAAGCAATCTATTCTAATTGGGTTCCCATGGTAACTGTACAATTGGGTTTTTCAGTATAACATCCCAAAGGCCCAATGCACACTTGTAAAATATACTTCAAACAGCCTGAATTGTTTTTACATTACAGCACTCCCAGGAAGATCAATTACTATACATCCCCACCCTAACTATTAGTGGCAGGAGATGTTAACACTATTGGCCATATTAACATAAGTCATGTAAAAACCACCACATATCGCCATCGTTATATAAAACTAATTACACACTTCAGATTCATCAAACACGTTCCCAGTAATAACCCAATACTGGTCTTGCCACACGATCATGTTTACTGAATGGCAGAATTCAACCCCAAACATGTGCCAAACCGGTTTGCTTCTATTGATTTCAAGGATAAACAGAATCAATCATTAATAATTACATTATAAGACGACCCATAGGGTTAATCTTATTCTTAGAAACTGACTATGGAATCCAGTAGAGCTGCACAAAAAGACAACTGAAAAGCATTCAAATCCAGGCCATATTTATCACCAATAACATAAAACAAGGCACACCAGCTAGTAGCATTGGTGAAAACAAAATAGAACTAATGTTCTATTTAAATAAAAAACAACACAAAACCCAAACAAACCACAAACACTTACTACAAGTTTCTCTCAGATTAAGGACTTTGCCTTGCTGAGCCTCAATTTTACTTCCTGAAAGCGTACCGCTGCCTCAGCCTCAAGCTGAAAGGAGCTGATGATCCAGGCCCAGGAAGGATTCAAAACCAAGTACATCACTTAAACTTCTAGGGGAAAAAATAGAAGAAAGAAAAACTGATTGTATTCAAACTGGCCAGTCTCGTTTCTCAACCAACCCAAAATCCTGGTATTCCACAGGCTGAAGTCAGCAAAGGACCAAAGGTATTTCTGGTGCACACAGGACCCCATGGAAGGGATTTCCCTTCCCCCCCTGCCCTTCCCAGGAGGTCCCATCCCACCAGATGGAACTCCAGTGGAGCACAAGGAAGGGAAAATGAAGTGGTGCAAGTTGTGTCTCCAGGACCCTGCTGCCAATCTGAAAACATACCATCAACAGAGCCAGCCCAAAGCAAGCATGCCTGTTTCATGCGTCTTCTCCAATGCTGTACGCTCCATCCTGTGATTTTTATGCCCCAAAAATTCATCTTTTAACAGGGCCTTAAATATACTTTAGGTGTTTATGAAGAACTAATTAACCTTCTGCATACCTGAATGTACAACCAAATATGTTATTTGTTTGCATTGTGCTGAGTGTCATAGAGCAATCGGGTACTTTAGACATGACTGAATGATGATTATGCAGCAGCAGCAGCGCTAACCCTTGCTAAAGCAGAGCTACCTGCACCCAGCTGAAGTTGCTCTTGGAGCAACAATATGATGGCACAATTTGCAAAAGAAAGCAAACCCCACTTCCCTGGGCTGTGCTGCCAATATATACTGCTTCGCCACACCACCAATTCCATTATGTGCTCATAACAAGTGTCTCAAAAAGACACCTGAAATGATTTACACCATTGAATTTGGGCTGATATAAATCAAGACAGCATAGTCCTGATGGACAACAGGACAGGGGGCTTTTGCTCTGCCAATGTAAAACAGTAAAAAAGGAAGGCACTTTAAAGAAGGTTGAGCCAAAAGCATCAAAACAGTGGTGTATTTTTAAAGAAAAATCTCTGCAATTACTCAGTTTCCATGAAACCCCAAAGCCACATGAAGCTTTGACATTGAAATGCATTTGAGTTTTTAAGCAGCAGAGTGGACCATGCAAGGAGATCATTGGGTTTAAAACTGCATTTTGCACACCTGGAAAATGCTTTACTACAGGTTTGGTCTGGTTTTACAGTTTGGTTCTTCCTCCAGCTCTATGTTTAACTTCATGCTGGCCCAAAGGCACCAGTGCTGGGTGATAAATTTCACCTCTTGCACAGCTGACAATAACACGGGATTATTCTTTTTTCTTGCATCAGGAAGATTTTGCTCATTATGCCTTCAGATCAATCAGCACAACCGAAGCCCTTGCCAGCAGGGATCTGTGGAACAGCAACCTTCACCGCCATCAATGGGGCGCCAAACTCCACCATTACAAGTCGGTAGGACAGAACACCAACCCAGGCCTTTTGCTTTTTAATTATGGCATTGATGAAGAATTTGCAGTTTGCAAAGCCAGCCAAGAGTCAGGCTGAAACCTGTCACTGCCTAAGAGATTTCAAGCCTTCTGAAATTAAAACTTTATCCTACGTTTTCCCTTTAGTTCCCTTCTCCTCACCAGTCCCACTATCTTATGAACACTGGGTAAACCAGAGAATTGCACAATCCGTCAATAAAGTAAGCGTATTTTGAACTACTGTCCATATGACTCAATTTGTCAGTAAAAACTGCCACCAGCGCTGCGCTTGCAGAAAAATGTCCATAAATGCATTATTGCGACTGGCAGATCGATGTCCATAATAAAAACAAATAGATTTAACAAGCGCTGGCTTTTACGAGCCGTGCCATTGGTGGGGTGTGCACTCGCCTTCTCCCAACAACTTCTGGGAAGGGGCAATGCAGACCAGGCTCGGCACTTGCCGACTTCACCCACGGTACAAACAGGAAATTATTCCAACCCAGGAAATCTTTAAAGGCGTCAGACTGAATACTTAATGCCCTCAGGATGGATTTAGAAGTTTCACACGTTCTGAATTTAAAATACTCTTCTGTGAAATATAAAGTAAGAGATATTAACAACTACCACAAGCACTGAGGCTTTTTTTTTTTTGCCTCACTGTCTTTGCAGAAAATAAGTTTAATTTAGGTCAGCTGTGTCCCAGGTGGAATAGCTCACTGGTCTTGGGGCTGATGTTTAACACCTCAATAAATCAGGACCTAGAATTTGTCTCCACAAAGCTCTTGCGGCACCACCACCAGAATGACCATCGCTGCTGAAACCACCTTTTGGTCATCACGAGTTGGGATGTCACCCTTGGTACCAGAGGTAGAAGACAAGGCTGACAGGGGCACGATGGCTCAGAGCAGGAGTGGGTGCAGCAGCCAGCATGCCGAGTTTAATTCATAACCATCAGTTGTTCTCAGCCCTCCAAAACCCTAATTGCATGGGACAAGAACAGTCACCCATGTCTTGGGCATGTTCTCCTTTGACTTTTTGCAGCACTTTCTTCTAACAGTTCTCCCTGTCACCAAAGTCAGTTTAAACAGAATTTCTCCAGTGCAGCCTTTCCATCTCATCTACTCTTCCCATAACAAACTTAATACTTTTTCTGCACAAGTCCTTAAATTAGCCATTCAAGGAAACCCCGATAACCTTCCCAAAGGGCATGAGCTTCTCCTTCAGGCTACTATCCCTTTAGTGATGCCATTAACTGATTCTCTACATACATTAAGCATTAAACAGTGGTGACAAGTTAATTAGAGAGTTATCAAGAGATAAAGTAGTCACGGTAACACAAGTTGCAATAGAACTACAACAGTTTCCTATAGAGCTTCTGTTCAGTTGCTGGTCTAATTGGTGTAATTAACTTGTCATGGATCAGAATGCAGATAGGAATTGCTAAAGCCACCTTGCAAGCTCACATGGCTACATCCCCCCCAAAGCCAGAGGCTTTTGGTAGAATTGTCCAGATTTGGCAGATTTCTGTCTGAAAACAAACAAAACTTTTGACTTGGAAAAAATACCTCACAGACTGACTCTCACAACAAAACAAAAACAACTTGGCAAACTCCACATAACTACATGTTTTTAGACAGAAGTATCCTGCACTGCATGGGTGGGTTTCTTGCCCCAGAGGCAGTAAGTTTCACAACTATCACAGCAGTCAAACACACATTAAAGAACTCAGATGAATCAAGCCAGAGAAAGGAGGGGCACCTCTTCAAGAGGGCAAAAGCCATAACCCAAAATTAAGACCTGCAGAAATAGCTTAGATTTAAAGCAAGGTATTTCGTGGCCATCTATGATTCTTTTCTGAGACAGCAAGCACCGTAGCCTAAAAACCAGAACCAGGTTGTCCCACATTCACTAACCCTTCAGGTCTTGACACAAGAGGCAGACAAAAGCACATTGGCTCCGCTCACTTCTTCCTGAAGATACCTTTGCAAAAAGGGGTGCCCATGCATGGGCAGCAGAGTGCAATGGCCGAAGGAGACTTTGGGCTCACCAGACATTCCATGGTCTCCACAGGGCAGGGTGGCATCATTACATGCCAGGAGATCCCCTATCATGGCTGTACTCAAGCTGCATTGCCATGCAAGCAAGGGCATACAAAAGGCCAGAGGCAGGTCAGGGAGGGAGAGCTCCTACAACACCAGTTTTGGTCCCCCATGTATCTGGGAGACAAGCAGGGCTTGGAGGCCAAAGCCTCTGAGGTTCACAAGGGAACCCTGTTATCCAAACAGACCTCACCCCCCAGAAGATGATGCTTCATCTCCTGTGCATGGGGAGCATAAGCCTGGACTCAAGAGTTATGCTGTGACAGTCATTTCTAAACTCAATGGTATGCCCCAGTTTATAATGGAAGGCTTTCCTATGTGAAACACCCTGGAGACTGCAGTGTTACCATTTAGCAAGAGCTCCATTTCACAAAAAAAATTACAACTCAGTAGCAGGTTTATTTGGAAGGCAGGGACAAAAAAAATAAGGCATTCTTTACATCCACTATTTTTAAAAGCCATGCACAGCCACAGTATCACACTGACTTCACAAACTGCAAGCTTAGCTTTTACATCAACATCAATACAGGATGTTCGTTAATTTCAATCTGACACATAATTCTAGTGTCCTTTCATACTAACCCAAGCCAACCACGGGGTGCTCCCCCTCACTTGCCCCTTGCACTACACCACTGGCAGCCCAATGGAAACCAGAGCACTTTTAAGAGAGCCTGGGACTCCCAGGGCAGCCACCGAACTCCTTCCCCTGGGCAAGGGAAAGGCTCAGCAGAGCTGGCCAGGGCAGGAACAGGGCCCAGGGCCTGTTCTGGCCCTGTTCCTGCCCAGGCCAGCTTTGGTTAAGCTCTACACCCAGCATTGCCCTGCAGGAATGGTTACCAACACATGGGCCTACCACCTGCACCGGTAGCAAAGGCCCCAGCACTAAATCAGGGGTATTTCCTCTCCTGAGGTCCAAGTAGGGATACTGGGCAGCAAACAGGCCACCATCACTCAGGTGGCTGTAAGAATAGTTACAGAATGGTCTGGGTTGTAAAGAACCTTCTAAACCATCTCATTCCAACCCCCTGCCCTGGGCAGGGACACCTCCCACCTGACCAGGTGGCTCCAAGCCCCCTCCAACCTGACCTTGAACCCCTCCAGGGCTGGGGCTGCCACAGCTTCTCTGGGCAACCTGGGCCAGGTTCTCACCACCCTCACACCAAAGACTTTCTTTCCCATATCTCAATCAATCTCCCCTGTTTCAGTTTAAAAACCTCCCCCCTCACCCTATGGCTCCCCTTCCTCATCCAGAGTCCCTCCCTATCTCTCCTAGAGCTCCTTTAGGGACTGTAAGAAGCTCCAAGGTCTCCCCAGAACCTTCTTTTCTCCAGACTAATGTATTATAACCCCAGGGCACAGACAAGTGTGAAGGGGCTGTGACCGCTCACCGCTGCCCCAGGGGACGCGGGAAGCCCCGGTCGCGGCGCTGGCACCAGGGGCTCCCGCCCCCCCAGCCCGCACATGGTCCGCAGCCATCTTCCCCCCCCTCCCCACCATGAGGTCGGCCGCGCCGCCCGGGTCAGGCCGGCGGAGGCCGC
>VZTM01027486.1:316834-376578 GCA_013400555.1 Jacana jacana
TGGTTCTGGCTTTAACTGGCCTTTGTGGGAGTGCAAGAGGAAAATCAGCGTGGTTTAACCCGGCAGGATGGTTGAACAGCCTTACACTGGACTGGAACACGGAGTAGAGATCGTTTTGATTAGTCTGTTGTTTCCACACTGGACAAATACAAATGTTCCTCTTGAGTCTAAGGGTATTTTTAATACTGCTTTTCAGATGTTGTTTTATTTTGCTTGAAACTCCAAATGCATTCTTCTCAGAATTTTTAAACTTGGTGGGTTTTTTTTTATTATTATTTTTTTTAAGGGTATCCTGTCAGTTTTTAAATACAATCTTTTCATGTGGCCAGTGAATGGCTTTGATCTGCAGATGAGAGCTGGTGAGATGCAGTTTCCTCATCGCTCAACGTTGCCAAGAGTTTCCAGTGCGTCTGCGATTGAGTCCCTCAGAATCCTAAAACTGGGAAAATCAAGTTCCTGATGAGACTTTCCAAAGCAGGTTTTCCCCCATTGTTTATAAAACAGAAACCTCAGAACAGGGTGTCCGTGTTTTAGAAGTGGAAAAGCGAATGGCAAACAAAGGGCTGGAGTTTGATTAACAAGTTCTATGTTGTATTTTTGTAATAAGAGCCGTGAAAAAACAAGTGATTTTCCTCTTTCTCTGCACCACATCTTCACATGTTGAGGGAAGAGCTCGCAATACAGAGGGGTTACACAGATTGCCCCTGAAGTGCTCTTAAGAAATTTGAAAAGAACAATATACAGTGATGCTGTAGGACCCCAAGGTGGTCCAGACTGGACTGGAGGAGGTCTCCAGGTCACCTCCTGTCCCCAGTGGGGCCAGCTCCGGGCTCAGACCCGGCTGCTGGGGGCTTTACCCTGGAGCTGTTGACACCTCTGAGGATGGGGATGGTGCAGCCTCCTTGGGAACCCCTTCCTCGCCTTCTCTGCCCTCCTGGGGAATGCATTTTTCTGAAGATCCAGTGCTTTGGGTGCCCCTCTGTGCCAAAGCTCAGGAAACACACAGTTCCCTTGAGGGGACGTGGGCTTTTTTTTTTGTAAGTTCCTATCAAACTGGTTGGTTGGAATAGGTAGCTCAACATCCTCCTCAAAACCACTGCATTTCTTTCAGACTGGGGCGAGCAATGATTTTTAGTTCAACTTCTGCTTGAATTCTACAGCATGTTTCAGGGAATAAGTAAATAAAACGCCATTCGTGCCATGGGATCAGCATGCTAATTTACGGCCAGATCTGAAGCCTTTTCCCAGGGCAAAATACAATTAAAGGCAGGCAGAACTTGACCTGAGTGAGGACTTCAGCATTTGATCTGTGAATTTTACTTTTCAGCATTTTTATTATTTTTGTACAGTAGTAAAAATATTTCTCCTGCTGGTGATTTTACATTGTGCTGGATATTGAATTCCTCGCCGTAAAGGCCTAACCTCTGGAAACCTCATCTCACAGAGCGTGCTGCCTAAAGAACTTAATTCTTATTGGGATAACAAGTTTAAAAAAATATATTTTTAAAGCACATCCATGACATTTTTGTTAACCTGGTTCTAATGGTGACCTGGCAGCAGCAGGAAGGGATGAAAAGGGAAGAAGAGGCTGAGATCTAATCTGACCCAACTCATTGATTCCCTCCCTGACCTTGGGTAAGCCTTTTGACCTGCCTGCGCCTCAGTCAACTCAGCTGGAAAATTGGGTAAAGAGCGGAGCCTGTTAGAAAACCCTCTTCAATTCCAACAAAGAATTTCCCAGAGATCCAAAAAGGAAAAAAAAAAAGAGGGTAGTCATTTTGTACAGACATAATTGATTGTGGACCGTGCAAGAATAACATCCTGAGCTGTGGGAGACCGTGGGTGACATCTCATTCCTCCTGCCGTGGCTGGGTGGTCTCCGTGTCCACCGCAGCTCGGTCACTTTTCATGTGTCCAGGGCTGGATTTTCACTTCCACGGCATTAGTCTGTGTCTGCCCTTGGTAGGAATGTGGCTCAGATATTGAATGAGTCCTAAGAAGAGGTAATTACTATTGTGTGTTCGGTTCAGAGTTACTGAACTAAGTTATCCTGACCTAAAGTGGCATCACACGCTGCTGCGTGATTAAAACATAAAAATGAAACCAGGCCACTACCCAGAATTACAGTATCATGAAACTAGAGAATTGGAGGGGTTGGAAGGAACCTCTGGAGATCATCTGGTCCAAACCCCTGCCAGAGCAGGTTGGACAGGATGGTGTCCAGGTGGTTTTTGTGTATCTCCAGAGAAGAAGACTCCACCACCCCATTCACCCTATGCTTTCCAGCGAGCCTCGCTCTCCCAAGATGGGTTTCATGCCATCAGTCCATCATGAGCAGTAATCCAAGATGAAGGTTCAAGCTGCAATCCTGATGTTAAGCCTTACGCTTACACCTGGAGGAGGATGGGTTTGGCCCACAGGGTTGGCTTTGTCCTGGGGTGTCGAACCCCACAAGCATGGGGTAGGTTTTGTCTTGGAGGGAGCTGTCTTTCCATCCAGCCAGCCAGCCAGCTAGCCAGCCAGCCCCCCAGGGATGATGGGGAGAGGCTGGAGCCTGGTGGAGTAGAGAAGGCGAGGGCATTCCCATGGCATGTGGATCACCAGGAGGAATTGGCAGCTGGCGCCCGGCCGCACGCCTGGGGCTCCCGACTCTCATGGGTTTGGCACCGTTTGTCCTGGGCAAAGGCCAGCTTCTCTCACTGGTGCCAGCATGTTTTAAACTCTCCTGGACTTGTACTAATCTATTCTCCGTGACCTGCGCTGGAAAAATGACTGTTTCCTTTTCCCAATTCCCACAGCTGCTATTTGTTTTTCCTCTCTTTCGCCTTCCCAAGAGCTGGGAAGGAGTTCAGGAATGCGGAGCGCCCTTCAGACCGACGCTGGCCTCGGACACCGAGTGGCATTTATCTGCAGGGCTCGTAGGTAAAGAGTGAGGGGGAAATGGCCACATTTCCTCCCTTGCACGTGCATATCTCTAGACACTTTCAAATGAAATGAAAATCTTGATTTTGTTCTGAAATGTTAGCTGGCTTGATGGCAAGGGGGGGAGCAACTTAGTATTTCCAGTAGAAACCAGTAAATCCTGCTCTGCTGGTTAATTGGCTCTGTCGTTATCCTCCCATGAAATACTCTTAAGTTTTAACATTAATATTAGGTGCAAACACCTAAAAAAAGTCACTTCTACCAGTCCAAATGAAATTACTATGTGGGAATGACATTTACGCTGGAATAAAATCATCACTGTGCCTCATATAACATTATATATATATATATTTTGCATTAAGAAAAATCCCAGGTTCCACTCACTTTGAAAGTGCGGGCACAGGAAAACAAAATGAGATTTCACTCGAAAATATTCAATTTGCTGAATGGAATATTCTGAAAGCATAGGTTTCGTTGAGAGGAACTAAATAGCAAGGAATTCTGGAAAGCAGTAAGGACAGATACAGCGTGGCAGCAAAATGCAGTCCAGATTGGCAGAACCACACAAAATATTGCAGCCCCTGAGAGGGTTTTGATGACATGTAACGGGGTGGCTTAACATTGACTTCCTTGGGGTGAAGAATTCACCCTCTTTATTCCTTTTTCTCTCTTTTTTGTTGTTTTTTTCTTTCCAAAGAAGAGGGCTTGATAGATCTCCCTAAATAATGCATTTCTCCGTCATCCTTTTTAATCTGAATGACGTGATTTAAAACTTTTTCTGGCACCCCATGTGCAAGAAGTTATATATATACACCCTGGAAAAAGGAACAATAAAACCAATCACATCTTGGGAGAGATAAACTTGTTAAGAAAGATTAAAGGGAGATTTAACCAAGAGAGTTATTATCCACAGACATGCTTATATGCCTTTTTTTAACAACTCTGGAAGTTTGGTGCCAAAATAGAACCTGGAGGCTGAAAATGGGACCTAGGGCCGCTGCTGTGTATTCCTCTGGGCTTGGAAGACTGAGCAGAAGGACAGGAATTACCCACAAATATTTGGTGGGGTTTATATCAAGAGCCTAAAATAGATGCGGACTTCTGGAACTAATGGGAAAGTAATTTTAAAAGAGCTGATTAAACTGGCTGCGATGCTGCTTTTTAGATTAATGGCCAAGGATGAGGAGCTGAATTTTTCTGACTTTTGATACACGTGTTCCTACTAGTAATGAGAATTGGATGCCAGGAATTAGCTGAATAGCAATGAGCGTGAGCCAAGGGGCTGGCGTTTGCCTGCAGCACGCTCAGGTGCCCGCTGGCCAGGGATGGGTGAAACCTCCTGCCCCATCCTCTCCTCCCAGGTGGCACGTCCATGTGTGTGTGTCACCAGCCATCCTCAAAGAGGTCTGAAAACTCCCCGTGTACTGGTGTATCATATACGTTTATCACTCCTGCATTCCTTTGACTTTTGGCCAGATCTCCTCTCACCATGGAGGACCTTTGCTTCAGATTATTTTTCCCTAGATGTATTGGGTGGCATTTTTTCCAAGTTAAATGTCACTTGCTGAGTAAGTGACTGCCCATTCTGCTTGGAAGTCCTCTCTGATCGCCGAGGCCCTCGACTCTGGCTATCGTAGAAAGAGAAGTCAGAGATGAAAAGTGCTATTAGGTCACCCAGCCCATCTCCCTGCCAAGGCTCCGGGGATGGATGGAGCCCCTGTCCAACGGGGCCACGCCGGTATCTGTGGGCAGCTCTCTTTGGATCCGGGCTCGGTGTCTGCTCTCGCCGGCAGATAAGGTTCTCTTTCATGTCCGTGTGCCATCAGAAGAGGAAAACCCACCGGGCTGGTGGAACGACTCCACCATTGTTACTGGGTGACCCTGCACAGTCTCAAACGAGATTGCGTGTCTGGGCATCAAAGAGCGGCAGCGGCGACAGCAGAGAGTCGTGGGTTGTGCCCTCGGAGCCGAGTCCTCAGTCTGCTTCCAGCGAAGCACGGGAATAACAAAAACTGTTTGAAATATACAACCCATTTCTTCTGGCACAACGCTTAAATACGGAGCCGTTTTGTGCAGAGTGAAAGGCAGAAATGGAGTTATAAAGTGATCAAAAACCCCGTACTTTGGGTAGAAAATGAATACAAACAGCCAAACGAAGGGGATTATCCTTTTCTCACTGAAGTTGGCGGCAGAGCTCCCTTTGATTTCGATAGGCATAAATTCCAGGTGAAGAGAAACCCGGGGTTATTTGTAATTGTAATTGACTTGGTTTGCGATGACAAAGTTGCTGCGTGGAGGGAAGGTGCGCATCCTAATTGTCTCCAGCCTCTTCCTGCTGCTGGATTTGACTGTGACTACCCATTGGCCTGTAATATATATTTTTTTCCCCTGCTGGGACACTTTGCTGTGCGTGTTAACAGCCCTGCAGCTGTGGCAGGGACAGCCCTGCCTGATCTTCTATTAGATTAAAAACAGGGATTCGTTTATTTATTTATTTTAAATGCTTTTGTTGTTCTTTTTGACCTGTGGCTGGGGTTTTGTTGCTTTAAAAATAGGACATGAGATTGATCACGGTAAGAGTGGCCCTTTAGCAGGTGAACAAAAGGGATAGAGAGGAAGCAGGTACGTCTTTTAGCCTAACTTTAGCCAAAAAAAAAGAAAAAAAGGCAAAAAAGGAGAAAAAACAATTTAAATGCCTCAGTCTGTGTTTAGGTGAAACCCTCAGAGTGACTGTCTTTCAGCTCAACTAATTGAGGAGAAAATGGTGGCATAAACACATTTTTTCAAGGAATCACAGAATCTCCATGGTTGGAAGGGACCTTTGAGACCATTGAGTCCAACCATAACAAAAAATCTCCAACCCAACCCAACCCCAAAAGTCAGAGAAGTAATTAATCGATCGTGTGTTGTTTCTTTAGCAATCATGGGATACTCCCCTGTTAATCTGTTCAAAATTTTTATCTCAGTAAAAGCATTCAGTGTATCTGCTGTTTGGCAGAGCAGATCCAGGAGGTCCCTCTCCCCATCCCTGGGCGGCCTCGGGGACCTGCGGCTCGCTCCAACCGAGCTTTCCAGGACGCCGATTCGGGGGTGCCGAATAACTCCACAGACAGGAGACTTTTCTCCTAATTAAAGTCTGCACAAAATAAAGGGGAGATCTTCATCACCGCCCGTGTATTCATAGCAAATCTGTTGCCATGGGAGCTGGCGCAGAAGAGCAAGGTAGGCAAAATCAGGAGCGTTGCGTTTGCCCTGTAGCCACCGGAGGGTCCCTTAAAATAAAGTCGCCTTTGATCTTTGCTTTCTGAATAAACATAAAACTAGATTTTTAGTGCAAAATCCTGATTTCAAGGTTATTGATGCCAGACTAAATTAATACAGCCTGTGCGATAGCATACAAAATCCCCAGCAAAGCCGGGGATACTCCTGTCTTTTGAAAGCTTGACATTTGTTTTTCATCATGAACTTAAAGGTCACCAGCTACAGATGAATCAGGATACCTGCTTGAGTTTACATTTACATGCATTTTATTTTATTCCCCTGTGTGCTTTTTATGAGATCCATCACTGGAATAAAACTGTAGCTCTCTCTTATTACCCGGGGTTGATAATCTAGAAGAGTTATCAACCTGCTGCCTCCAAGAGCAGACGAGTTGTCTCCGGTGCGTCGCGCTGCGGCCACAATTCCCTGTGAGGGGCTCCAAGAGGTGCCTCTTTTCTTTACTCCACCCCAGCGTCACCAACCCATTTCAGCTGCAAATATAACGTTAAAAGGCGGCTCCCTGTCCCCAGTCTGGAATTCTCCCTGTTCCTCCGCAATCCCTGAACTGGCGGCAACGTCGCGCCCTCAGAGTTACTGAGCAGTGGTTTGTGTGTGCTGCTGCTTGTGTAAATCTCCTGTTCTTGCTGCAGATGAAGACACAATTAATCAAAAGGCAGGTTTGGGAACTTCCAGGGATTCAAAATGCCTCATTCAGACTCACAATGAGTGTGTCCCCTGTCTTCCGCATAGGAATTCTTGTTTTTCCTCAGACCAGCAACTGACCTGGGTTGCTGCACTGATTTTATTTTATTTTTTGAAACCAAATAACATTTTATATTTTTACCAAAATACCTGTGGAGCTGACAGAGCATGATGCATTCATTTTCCTTGATTTTGTAGTGAGGGAAAAGGCTAGCATGAATAATTCAAAAATAATGCTGAGACTGTTAAGATTTAGTACTGGAGAGGTCATCACAGTTGGGAGAATGAGCTAGGAGACTATTACTATTCCACGATCTTTGAATCTCAAGGTGACATCATTATTATTTCTCTATATCTATAATGTGGTGCTGCAACCAACTTATTGCAGTGTTTCTCATGTAGGGTAGAAAGATCAATTACATACAGACCTCAAAATGTGAACTATAAGCATAGTGTCCAATAAAACTGTCATTAACAGTCACCACAATTTTAACTGTATGCTTCCAGGTCAAGCTGTTTTAAAAATGATAACTGACATTGAAAGGTGGAATAAAGAGCACCCCTTCCAAAGGGAACAATTCTTTACCCAAATAAGTCTTCATTAACAACTAACACTAGTTCTGTTCTTCACTTTACAAAAGCAGTGGGCATTTCCCTCCTTGTTTCTGGTGTGCACATTCACGGGCAACCCTGGGGAAAAACCTCAGCTCCAAAGTTTTCCACATGATCAGCATCCAGAGCGGTGTTGGGGAACGCAGAGAGAGCATTCCCCTGCAGTTTGAATTCATTCAATCCCATCTTCGACGAGAAACTGATAGATATTACCCAAATGGAAGGTATCTCCCGGTAGCGCTCCGTGCGGCACTTTAACCATTTCCTCTCCTCTCCCTGTGCTGCTGTTGACTCACCAGGAGCCCGTGGAAGTGTGCCCCATCCAAAACAAACAACTCGCAGAAGAAATGTATGCCAGGAAACAGCCGTTAGGACTTCAGAGGCGTCTCTCCATTGGGCGAGCGCTGCCTTGTGTGTTTAATTAAACATCCATTTCCCTTGGAGAATATTCCTCAAGACTGTAACTCCTCCAATAAACACTTCTTCCCTACTTGTTTTTGTTTTCTTTTTGTAATTTTCAGATGAGTTGCAAAGATGAATAAGGCAGCTTTCATAAGGAAATTACAGAGAAGACAGGGCTGGTGAGCCACCTGTGCCCAACACCAGGATGTTTTGATGTGAGGAGCACTCAAATCTTTCTAAAGAATATGCTGTGACTCTCTGAGACGATGATTTCCTCTTCTTTTTCTGAGGAGACAAGTTACTCTCCTCCTCTCTTACTTCTTACCCGTTTATTTTAATGGGATTCAGGCTTACAGCATCACGGCAGCTCCTTACAGTCAGCTATAAAATTATTAATATGACTAATATAGAATGATTAATATGACACATGGCTAATACGACAAGGAGCAAATAGACAAAAATATGCTAAAAACAAAGACTCTTTCTTATTTCCCTTGCAAGGCTTTCTGGTGTGCGCTGCTGGAGGGAAGGGGCAGTGGGGCAGGACCATGGACTCCAGCCCTGCTGAACCAGAAGGTTAGGAGGAGGTTGGTTGGAGGAATCCAAAGGACACAGGCTGGTAGAGACGTGATCCTGCAGCAGGAAAAATAAAACAACGTCTCTCTAGTGGCTGCAGGAAAATTAGAAAGAGAGCAGTGCAGTAGATTCCTGGGTGTAGCATTTTTTTGCTGTTCAACCCAACATTTATTTTCACTTTTAGCATTTTGGAGGAAAGCCACAGGACTGAAGCTCCAGTTCGCCCTCATTACGCAGCCATGACCCCTGTCATTTTTCAGTCGTCCCGCTGGACACCATGGTGTTCAGCCTTTGCAGTGAGCATGGTCCAGAGGCGGTGGTGATGGACCAACTGGTCTCATTGTCTACCCTGATGTTCCATTTGGGAGCATCAGAAGATCTGAGCATCATCACTAACATCAGTGGTCTTCCTCTTGGATGCCTAGGATTGGAGAAACAATTGGAGATGAGAGGAAAAAATAGGTTTCATGGCAAAAGTATTGAGAACCCTGGAAATTTATGCCTCCTCCTGTCTTTATCACAGAATTTCTTGGTTTGGGGGCACCATGGTGGCAGCTGCATTTAATGTCTGGTTTATGTGCAGATGCTGAAGTGGTGGAGCTACAGAATTTGTTTTATCATCCCAACAGCCAGCAGAGGTGAAGTCAGCGAGGACAGTCCTGCAGCAGAAGGTGGTGCAAGGAGCCAGATCCAATAGTTTACCTGCATTCACATTTCCAAACTTAAAGCACCACTGATTTGTGACACACGGAGCCTGGGAGAAGATTTGCTGCCCGTTATGCCTTTGAGATGACCTGGGGATTTGTTTTGGAGTGTACCTGTCCTGTGCACCGTGCTAGGCTTTACTTGGAAGAGCAAACCTGGCTAGAGGTGATCTCGCTTGAAATTTAAAAAGTGTAATAATATTTCAGTAATAATGAAGTATTGGTGACAATAATGGGGCTTTTGCAGAAGCAAGTAGGGAGGAAATCATCTTTCTGCCAAAGAGTTTGGATTTCATAATGTGTTTTGAAATGAGACTGCAGTCCTTTCGGAAGAGGAAAAGCATCGATGCCCAAGCCCCCAGACCAACCCCAAACCAACACTGAAGCAAACTTGTTGAAGGGATTCCTTGTTCATCACAGTCCAAACTAGAAGTCCCATCAATTAATAATGGATTTGGTTAAAAGTGTTGAAAAAACTACATTGATGAGAAAAACAAGTCCTTTAGCATTTCAGTTACTTTTCACGGGAGAGACATTCTGTGGCCAGTGCCTGGTGACGGGTGTTCTCCTGTGTCCCTGTGTCTCGTTCAACCAGGAGGGGAGAAAAAGGGGGGAAAAAAACCCCAAAAAACCAAAAACTAAAGAGTCATTAAACCTGTTTATCATCAAATAAAATGTACAAGCCCGTTCGTAAGGCAGGAGCACAAAGTGTACCGTTAGAGGAAATGTAAACGTAACGGCAACGGTTTCATCTCATGTGAGGTTTATGTTAGCTCTCCTATTAAATTTAATGGGTTGCCTCATGAGAAGCAGCTCATTAATATGAATATGAAGAGCACGTTTCAACCTGCAAACTAAATAACACAAAGGCGTGTGATGTTTATTTTCCTGTGCTAGATCTTTGCTTTTTTTGAAAATATGAACTAATGCGGTAGAAATAGCCGGAGTCTGGGGATCAGGCGCTGAGGTGGGAGTTGGGGGGCAGTGGTTCTCATCCCAGGCGCCGCCGTTCGCTCCTGGTGTGAACCTCAGCAAATCAATTAGCGGCTGTTTGCTTTGCTTACTGAATTGGGTTAAATCAACCAACAGTGTAATGCTTTGCTGATTGTGAGGCCCAATAATTGTCATTAATTATACGGGTTTAGATGATCGTCGTGGGCTGCCTGGAGTGATGGGCAGTGCTGGGAGTGGGGCTCCAGGGCTCAGGCTGGGGAAGGTGGGCAGCATCCTCAACATGCCGCTGAGGATATCCTGCTGGAAATGCACCCACTGGTGCTGTTCTTATTGGTTATGACTCCAAAGCAAGCGTGGCTATAGTGGTTGGGTTTTGTGATGTGTCTGCCCATGGGTGGCAGAAAAAGGGACATCTTCAGGCTCTTGGTGCCCTTTGGGGCAATGGACAAAAGAGACTTTGCCATGGGCAAACTGTCTGTGTGGCTTTGGTGGGGGCAAAGTGTCTGTGTGGCTTTGGTGAGGGCAAAGTGTTTGTGTGGCTTTGGTGGGGGCAAACTGTCTGTGTGGCTTTGGTGCGGGCAAAGTGTGTGTGTTGGTGGGGGCAACGTGTCTGTGTGGCTTTGGTGGGAGCAGTGTCTGTGTGGCTTTGGTGGGAGCAGTGTCTCTGTGGCTTTGGTGGCTGCTTGATGTGTTTTCAGCCAGTGGCTACATGGGGGAAAAAAAAAGGTAAATGTGCAAAACCCCCTCAAAAATGAAATTGAAAAATTAGACAGCAAATAGCCAGGAAGGACCATATTTATGGCCCTCAGAGGGACATTAACTTGCCTGCATTTATCAAATTGGGGTTAATTTGCCAGGAGACAGAGTCCCTTTTGTGGTTTCACTCTCTGGCCACAGAACTTAACACTCACCTGTGAATTGCAGGCATTGCTGGAAGGGCTGGTGCCTCCAGTTACTTGAATTTTATTTATTTGTCGCTTATTCATCAGCAAAAATTCCTTAAATTCTTAAGTGGGTATAGGGATTGTCTTATAGCCTTCTGGTGAAGTTTATAACAGGTTTTTTTGAAGCATGGGATGCATAAATACAACAGTTAAAGTAAATGCTAGAACTGAAAACTGCCAGAAATTCAGGCCTTGATGCCGTCGTGGGATATGATCGATTATTTCCCTACAGTCCTGCAGTGCATGGTGTAATTCAGTAGCCCAGGCTGATTCCTCCTACACGAGCCTTCCAGGGCGATTGTCTACCCCTGAGACGTCCCTCTGTGTGGCTGGAGGGACCTCAGCTGCTGGTGACACACGTGCTATGGAGGTCAGTGCCACCGAGGTCTGCCCACATGTTGGAGAACGCTTCCAGGCAGCCTGATGGAAAAAAAAAACCAAACCCCAACAAAACCACAAAAACTATGATTTTTTCCCCCCAGTTTCAAAGTTCTCATTTTATTTTAATCAGGAAACGTTGGAGGAATATATTCATTTGTGTACAACTGTTACTGAAAAAACATTTTTTGATCATTCTTGCTGGAATTACTCGTAGTGGGGGTTTCTTCTGGCCTCACGTGTTACGAGCTGGGTCCCTGACTCTGGGAGCTGCTCTTAATACTGGGAATCCCCCAAAACTGATTTGGCTGCTCGCCAGCCCAGAATGTGAGCTTTTTCCTGTTTGTTTTACATTGTGAAGGATCTTCCACCCCAGTGGGAGCGGTGGAGGTCTGCGATGAATTCATTCTCACCCCTGCTTCAGGCCCAGCGTGGAGCTGGGGGGAGCTGCCGGGAGGAGCCCTGGAACCAAACCGTGACCCACCAACACATCAGCTGCGGTTCCTTGGGAGGTGCTGGTTTCCACAGGGATGGAAGGATGCTCCACTGGTTTAACACCAGAGGCAATAAATCAGTGTAATCACAAATAGGCAGGAGCCATCGTCACACCTCTTTTAGTCTTCTCGGTGTGTAACGAGTGGTGGGAGCGTCTCGGGGTAGAGTAACTGCGGTGCTTTCCCCGCCATGTCTGGAGCAGACTGTCCAAAGGAGCAGTGGTGGGAAAGCCTTGCCTTGATGTGTGGCAGCATCGGGATGGATCGCAATAAAAGCCCAAGTGAAAAATTTCATAATAAAAACAATCAAGTTCATTACAGGGTCTGAGTCCATAAAATTTATAATAAAAACTAAAAGTTTTGGAGGGGACTCATAAAAATTACCTAGAAGGACCAGTAAGACCTGCACTCTGCTCCTTAACTTCTTCAAGGAAAAAGAGTTAAGCATTCTACTTTGTTTTGTTTTGTTACATTTTTGTGCCATTGCGCATACTCAGGAGACCCCTTTATTTCAAATTTAAAATAGTCTATGAAAATCTGTATTGACGTAATAGCTTATTAGGCTACAAGCAAAATATTCCCAGAACTAATTTTTAATTAATATAGTTCACTGAAAACTTATAAAAGATTCATACATAATATGATAAAAGAAATAAACATCCTCAATACCATGTCAAGTTTCTTTTCTTTGTAAAACATTGTTTTTCCCTCTCTGCTACCAGCTCAAGAAAAGCCACTCTTAGAAAATTGACTTGCGCTTGTCTTTGGCAGCTCTGTCAGATGTGATATTTTCTGATACACAAAATGGTGCTTATTAATTCAGAGGCAAATTCTGTCACCTTTTCTCACTCTGGGTACTGCCTTTCATAAACAACTCTGCATTTTTAATCCAGACTTCTCTTGGAGTTCACTACCATCCCTCCAATGGGCTGCTCCAGAGCTGATGGAGGCCACTGGAAATCAACATGAGTTTTAAGTCAGTCATAAGGTAATTAGAAGTGGCAAGATTTGATGAGAATTCATCTCATCTCTCTGCATTCACTTCAAGGTGAGGTGTCAAACAAGCCCAAGCTCATTGCAGTAAGTTCCCTCTGCAGGCAGTGAGGAGAAGTTTTCACCACCAGAGATGTCTTTTGGCCAAGTGTCTGGAAGAGGAAGGTGCACAACATGGTCACTGAACAGGAAAACTTTGCTAAACTGCCTTAAATTCAGTGTCCTCTTCGGGGGGGACAAGTTGGTCCCACCCACAAGGTCTGACCCTGACTCTCTGCTCTTCCCAGAGACCCAGGGAGAAGTGTGAGGTCTGACTCGAGCCTTTGCAGCAAGGATGACATTCTGTGACCTGCTTGGCACAAAATACTTGAATTTTGCCCTAAGAAAAGCAGCTCTTCAATGAACAGTATGAGATGTTGATGGTATGACAAGCTGAGAGAGTTGGGGTTGTTCATCTTGGAGAAGAGAAGGATCCAGGGAGACCTTGTACCAGCCTTCCAGTCCCTAAAGGGGCTCCAAGAGAGATGGGGACGGACTCTTAATGAGGGAGGGGAGCCATAGGATGAGGGGAAAGGGTTTTAAGCTGAAAAAGGGGACATTGAGATGAGATTTGGGGAAGAACTTCTTGCTGTGAGGGTGGTGAGAGCCTGCCCCAGGTTGCCCAGAAAAACTGTGGCTGCCCCATCCCTGGAGGGGTTCAAGGGCGGAGGCTTGGAGCAACCTGGTCTGGTGGGAGGTGTCCCTGCCCAGGGCAGGGGGTTGGACCTTCCCACCCAAACCATTCTATGATTCTATGTTTCTATGATTCTATTTGAATGTTGTGCTCCTCACTTTCCTCCTCACTCTCTTCCCTCCCCCAAAGTCCTCTCCAGATATAAATCCCGTGTGTCATTTTGCGTTCTCTTTATTTCAGACTCTGCGTGAGTCCTGTTTACATCTGAGGTTTCCACCTCAGAATTTAATGTGAAAGACAATCCGGGAAAGCTGGCTAAGAAAACCTGAGGACTTTTGGTCATTGGTGGGGAGGGATGGGGCCTCCTGGGTGTGACCGGCCGTGGCTGCAGCATTCAGTAATAGGGTGGAGGCTTTACTGCTTCATCCTTCCTCGTTTTGGCAAAGGACAGGGGAGGAATTGAACTGGAAGGCTGACAACCCGAGCTCACATTTCCTGTGCCGTTGTTCCGCCGGACTCTCTGCGATAGCCCCAGGCAAAGGCTGTGTCACGTCTCTCCTGAAGTGGTGACAGTTCAACGTGCTGATATTCCTGCAGCTGTAATCAAACTTTGCTGCTGCTCCTCAAAGAAAAGACATTCAAATTCTGACTGCAGGTGGACTTCGAAACTTTAGCAGGGTGAAACTCTGCCTCTGAAAAGCTACAAGAAGACCCAGTTCATTAAAAACTCCTTGGTGGTCACTTGTAAATGGGTATTTAAACTATTATCTGTCTACCATAGCCCTGTACCAGCATCCTGTCCCTCCCCTCAACAGCACACCCACCAGAACAGCAACATGACAGCATTGGCCATCTCTTGGAAGATCTTTCCTAATTGATCCCATTTAGTATCTCAGTCTACGTCAGGATAACACTATGTATTTAATAGGATTTAGTCCTGTGTGTTCTTGATACCTTTAACTCCTGTGTAACTTTAATGTACTCAGCATTTTTCAGGATTAGGCCAGAAGGGCTCGATCCAAACCCATTTAAAATCAATAGGTGTTTTCCTTTGACATCAGTGGGCTTTCACTCAGGCTGCTCTAAATATCAGTCAATACTCTCTAGTCTGAGTTCAAATAAATATTTTAAAATCAGATTTCCAAAACTCCTATTACATGCTATGCACCGTGTAACTTCTTGAAGTCTGTGTAGATTTGAATAGGGAAATATTAACCAAAACAATAACGATATTATTAGTTGAAGTTTTAGCTTTTAAATTCAATAAAAACCACCGCTGGGTATTCCTTCATGTTTTAGAAGAGGAATGATTAATTTAAGGTTCAGGTGCAAGACAAGGTCAGGCAAGAATTGTTACTGTATACAGTGAGCATTTCAAGATGAATTTGTAGTTTGAAGTATCATTTTATGATGCATTTTCTGTTTTGTTATCAGGGGAAGTATGATGGGTGACATACGAGTGATCACAGTGTTTTGGTGCAATGTTCTGTGATGGGCTTTTCATAAAAATTAGCTGACAATGTCAAGAGTATACAAGTAAATTTATAGCTTTCATACTGGACTGCCATTCCCAGAGCTATTTCCAATCACTTGGGCTTTTTATTAAGTTTATTGTTCTTTTATTGTTCAGTGGAGTGTAAGCAGCGAGATTACAAATAAATGTAAGTTGCAGTGGGCATGAAGTCAAGCTTGCAGAATTAGGGAAGACGCGAGCGGAGGAAAGCAGAAATTAATTTGAATCGTTGGCGAGATGAGAGACCACGTCCTGACATCTCTCGTCAGCCGCCCGTCCCGGGGCTGACATCCCGCTCCCGCCTAAGTTAAGGCAAAAAAGGCTGAAAACAAAGTGTCAGCTCTCCTTCCAAAGCACTGACCGCGTCTTTCTTTCCCTTTCTGGCTTATTTTTCTTGCCCGCTCCACTCTGCTGCCTTCCTCCTCCTCCTTCCTCCAGCGCTTGTTTGCAGCACCGCAGGACCAACGAGGGAAGGGCCATGAAGTTTCTCATTTTAGTGTCATTCTCATAATGTCTCCGGCGTGAAACCTTCGGCATTTATTTCCCTCTCCTTTTTCTCCCCTCAAAGAGTGAATACTTTATCATTTTGGTTAATATCCTGACCAGCAGAGCAGAAAATCAGACTCATAGCTTTTAATGACACGTTTTCGACTGCAAGTTAGTCAAAAAAAAAATCATTTTTATGTGGCTCTTCAATACTTATACAGACTTCTAGAAACATAATTAAAATTTGTGTTCCTTCTTTGTTATTACTGCTGTGGACCCCACTTAAACTGGATGCTGTTTGTCTGGGCAATCAGACAATAGCTGGAATCCAAAAGCAAATCGATTTGCTGTGTGGCTTGTGCTATTACTTAAGTTATAAATAAAATGATTTTTCCCAGATGGCTCCCCGATGGCCCCGCGCTCTTCCCGGTACCGGCTACGGCTTTTCATCCCTGATGCAACTCCCTCCTGCTTTCATTCCCCCCCGGCCACTTGCACTTCCATCCTCCCCTCGGCACTGCTCTCGCTCCAGTCTTCCCCCAAACAGAGTCACAGAGTGCTGTGGGGTNCCCTGAGATTGGTAGGGAGAAGATCATGGGGATCCCAGGGTGGCTCTGAGGTTCCTCTGGAGACCACCCTGTGCTGGAGGATCTTCAAAAGCCACTCTCCTGGTTTAGCTGGGGTGTTGCAGCTTTGGAGCTCTAGTACCAAACTCCAGGGAAATGGCATTTTGGTTGAAATGGGAAGCATGCCCAAGGTTTTATATCCTGGCCTGAGGTTTTCCCCTTTCTGAAGGTCCCTGTGGTGGGAGGTACTTGGCTGGGGGGGCCGGAACCCTTCTGTTGGGTCTGTGGGTGCCAACCCTTATCCCCGCCGGCGCTTTGCTTATGAATAAAGCTGTTGAAGCCGATGGGGCCGGGCGCTAGTGAAGAATTAAGTGACATTTCAGGTGGCAAGTTGGTCTCCTAATTAATTTTTCTCGTCCAAACATTTTGAAACAGAAAGGCAAACTTTTCTTGAGGTTGTATATTTACTTCACAGGCAAGTTTTCCTTCCAAAAATGTGGGCAGGGCACCGTTGGCAACTATAAATATACATCTGAGAGCATATTATATACACTGACCCGTGCTTTGTTTTCATTTTGCCGTTTCAGGACGACTAAAATCGTTAATCTTACATGCTATATTTTTGTATTTTTCTCTTTTTTTGTAGAAACGGGGAAGATGTAACTGGTAAGCACACAAGATCTGTAACAGAAGGAAAACAATTATGATGAAAACGAGTATATTGGAAAATTGTGGGACTAAAAATAAGTATTTTTCCATGAACACAATAGAACTATATTGAGAATCACAAGCAAAAAAAAATCAATAAAAAGTAGTATATAATAGCTATAGAGTTCAAGCAAAGTGCATTCATTCCCTAGTCCCTGGGAGGACCCCTGATATATACGTGCAAAACTTAATGAAAATCAGACTTTGTTGTGTCATCAAAAACAGCAGAGGATTTGGCTGAGTTTTCCCCTACGTTTTGGCTACTCATTGCTCCATAAATATAGCACCTATTTAAGGGACCCAGCCTTGTTCTTATTAAAGTGGGTTGCGAACCTCAGGGCAAACTTCATCAGAGGTTTGGGGGCCGCCATCCTTGCTTGGGATGTGGAGGAGTGCTCAGTGGGGGGTGCTGAGAGGGCCTCACATGGGGCTGCAAGTTTGCTCGGGGTGGTCAGACACGGGGATGGACCCTTGTCCCCACTGGTGTGATCCTGGGGTGTAAAAATAATGGCTTGTATCTTCTGGGCAAGTTGGTTTCCAACCACAGTTGCGGTTCTCATTTCTACATACATTTGCTGCAGCCCAGTGTGTTTTATAGCAGTGTCTATGGTTGGATTTAGGGTATAGAGACTTTTTTTTTTACTTATTTTTTGGTTTCAAACGCAGAACGGCCTGCTGTAATTCCACACAGCGTTGGGCCATGCACAGGTACCTCCTGATCCAAGGATATTCCTGCGTGAAGCTCCTGGGGGCTGTCAGGGCAGCTCAGTCCCTCCTCACCCACCACTCCTTCATCCCACCCAGCATCACTCAGGGCTGAGTCCCACCTCCCTCCGTGGTTGCCCGTGTCCTTCACAAGGTCTGGCCTCCTCCAGCTCATTCAGGAACATGAAATGGCCTGAAGTCAACAAAAGACAGTGCAGGGTTTTAGTAAAAAGCTGCCACATGTCTTCCTGCAAAACCAGAGTAATCCCGGGCCTCAGTCATCCAGGAAATACTAATTAATAAAATTCTAGTTGGAGAATAACTTGAACACCTCAGTTTCATTTTTTTCTTTATATTCTGTGATTACAGTAATGCTGTATTTTATAGGCATCCCAAATGGTTCCTCTTCCCATGGAAATTTCACCCTCCCTCTTTCTGTCATGGCACTGACACCGAATGACTTACAATCTACTAATTGTTAATAAAGTCAAAGAAAATATAACACTGAGAACGATCGTAATCAATTAAGTTTAAACTACAGGACTCCACCCAAGGCCGGTTGTAGACACTGAGAGCCTTTCTGGTTGTTTCCATGGGTTTTGTAAACTTTTGTTTGTGAAGGAGGCTCTTCAGGAGCGACACAATTAGGACTCCGTCCATCTGGGCTTCTGCTTTGCTTCACTTGAAATAAAATAAAATAATAATAATAATAAAAAGGCAAAACATTTTTATTTTGCTCATTGGAAGAACACGGGGAAGGATGAGAAGGGAGACATCCATTCTGGCTCCCAGCCAGCCCAGTTTGGCCACGAGGCAAGTTTCCTATAATTTCAAGATAGGCTACAAAAAAGAAAAAAAAAACCCATTGTTGTTCCAGCCTTTATTTGATTGTTTGCAACTTAAAAAAAAAAAAAAAAAGAAGACAAGAAAAAGGCAGTGAACTACAGCTTGTAAAATCAGTTTAAAAAATAATTCCTAGAACTTTCTGTCCCAGAAGGTGGGCTGGCTCCTCGCTGCAGTCTGCCGTTACGCACCCGGCCCCGATACAATGGCTGGCTCCGCGGCAGCAACCTTAACATGCCGTTTTGCAACTCCTTCTCGGATGAGTAATCTTTACTTCTGGCCCACTCACATGAGCGAGGGACGCTTGAGTAAGAAGTGGTGGAAGGGTCTGGCACGCTGACAGCAGCGGAGGAATGAATTGAGCAACGGCTTTTCAAACCCACTGTCAGCATCTCCACAAACTTGGCGCGAGTTTCATTCGCGGGGGTTTCAGGGCATGGGCACAGCCATGACCCTGGGTTTAGTAGGCAACTAGTCCGTGCCTTTCATTTTGTCCTAACAGTGTTCTTCAAAAAAAAACAGACCACCCCAAAAAAGCCAAAGGAAAAAATAACGCTATTAGCATATTTTAAAAATTTATCAAGCTTGTAGAGGCAAAATATACAGAGGCTGGTGGACGGGGTTGGTGAGGAGCAAGGCACACCTTGCTGAACGTGCCTAATGCTTCAAGCTTGGATTAGCAAACTTCAGGATATCAGTTTAAACTTGCAAATCTCATAGTTGGATTAGGGGGGTTTTATATATATGTTAGATCTTCCTGAGTGCACTTTCCAGCTTCTGATAATATTTATAAATAAAGAGTATCTATGNCAGAGCAAGGAGGGGTGGAGAGGGCTCTGGGGGAGGAAGGGGCAGCAGAGGAAAGGAAACCCCCAGGAAGAAGAGGGACTCGGAAGTGCTGCAGCCCACTGCCCCCGCCAGTGCGGCTCCCCAGAACCCCTCCTTGGGGAGCGGGAGGAGAGGGAGGTGCCAGGGCAGGAGGTGGTGGCAGCAGGGCGAAGCTCCCCGGGTCATGGTATGAAACACCATGGCCAGAAAGGAGCTGAGCACCATGTGGGTGGACATCTGGAGGCAGCTTTGGAAGCATGGGGAGGATATGGCCTGCTGGGATAATGCTCCCACCAGGGTTCTGCGGGACTNCTTCAGGAGCGACACAATTAGGACTCCGTCCATCTGGGCTTCTGCTTTGCTTCACTTGAAATAAAATAAAATAATAATAATAATAAAAAGGCAAAACATTTTTATTTTGCTCATTGGAAGAACACGGGGAAGGATGAGAAGGGAGACATCCATTCTGGCTCCCAGCCAGCCCAGTTTGGCCACGAGGCAAGTTTCCTATAATTTCAAGATAGGCTACAAAAAAGAAAAAAAAAACCCCATTGTTGTTCCAGCCTTTATTTGATTGTTTGCAACTTAAAAAAAAAAAAAAAAAGAAGACAAGAAAAAGGCAGTGAACTACAGCTTGTAAAATCAGTTTAAAAAATAATTCCTAGAACTTTCTGTCCCAGAAGGTGGGCTGGCTCCTCGCTGCAGTCTGCCGTTACGCACCCGGCCCCGATACAATGGCTGGCTCCGCGGCAGCAACCTTAACATGCCGTTTTGCAACTCCTTCTCGGATGAGTAATCTTTACTTCTGGCCCACTCACATGAGTGAGGGACGCTTGAGTAAGAAGTGGTGGAAGGGTCTGGCACGCTGACAGCAGCGGAGGAATGAATTGAGCAACGGCTTTTCAAACCCACTGTCAGCATCTCCACAAACTTGGCGCGAGTTTCATTCGCGGGGGTTTCAGGGCATGGGCACAGCCATGACCCTGGGTTTAGTAGGCAACTAGTCCGTGCCTTTCATTTTGTCCTAACAGTGTTCTTCAAAAAAAAAAAACAAACCACCCCAAAAAAGCCAAAGGAAAAAATAACACTATTAGCATATTTTAAAAATCTATCAAGCTTGTAGAGGCAAAATATACAGAGGCTGGTGGACGGGGTTGGTGAGGAGCAAGGCACACCTTGCTGAACGTGCCTAATGCTTCAAGCTTGGATTAGCAAACTTCAGGATATCAGTTTAAACTTGCAAATCTCATAGTTGGATTAGGGGGGTTTTATATATATGTTAGATCTTCCTGAGTGCACTTTCCAGCTTCTGATAATATTTATAAATAAAGAGTATCTATGTACGTATTTTCACCTTTCTGGGATCTTTCATGGGAATTAGTCAGCGAGGCTGAACCTCAGGAGACAGCTTTATTTTGTTAAACCTCTAACACATTTTGTTTCATGTTGAGTCTTTGGGAGCTCTAATACGGTTTGGGTGGGTAATGTTTCCATACATTACTGCTCCATTCATAATCCATTACTTGGATAATTCCTCATTTGTGAGACCTGGAGAAATTATGGTATTCACAAGCATTTTTTGAATATTTATATAATGTCATAGCAGGGCTTAGGGTATCAGTTGGCTGGAGACAAAGGCAAGATCCTCAGTTATTCTCATACTTAAGTGCCAGTTTGATTCCTTGGCAAAAAATGTAAATTGCAAAGAATTATTGAACAAGGGGATTACATTGTAAAGCAGTTATTCCAACAGCTGCTGCCCGTAAGAGGGGATCTGAATTGTGCAGGAGGGTAATTTGACTGTGCAGAACAACCTTGCAAAGCTGAGAGTATCGGCACGGTTAAAAAGACAAACGTCCGCCGGTTCCCGGGTGCTGTGCGGAGCCGGAGCCGTCCCCGTGGCCGGGAGGATGGTGGGGTCCCCGAGCTGGAAGCTGCTCCCGCAGAGCAGGAGATAAGAGTTGGGTGGTTTTAAGGCGAGCTCATGTTGAGCAGCATTTCTGGCCTCCTTCACCGACACAGGCTCCAGTGGTCCAGATACAACATTCCTGGAATTTCTCCCCGTGCCGTTACCCGTATTGCTCCCAGTGTTCCCACCACTGGGTCTAGCCAGGGAAGTTAATCTTTGCTCCTACTTAAAGGCTTTATTTTCTGGCACAAAAGGCTGCTGCCTTCCAGGAAGGTGAGCAGCTCCTTGGGTGGATCCTAGGATTATTCCCTAGGAAAGGTTAACCTTGCTTGGCCACAGGCAGATGGAGTTATTGGGGAGGATGGCAGGGGGGAAAGCAGCTCCTGCTGAGCCAGCTCCACACCAGTTCAAACCAGTGAGTGCCCAGGGAAGGAGCAAGCAGTTGGCAGGGAGCGCCAGAGCAAGGAAGGGTGGAGAGGGCTCTGGGGGAGGAAGGGGCAGCAGAGGAAAGGAAAACCCCAGGAAGAAGAGGGACTCGGAAGTGCTGCAGCCCACTGCCCCCGCCAGTGCGGCTCCCCAGAACCCCTCCTTGGGGAGCGGGAGGAGAGGGAGGCGCCAGGGCAGGAGGGGGGGGCAGCAGGGCGAAGCTCCCCGGGTCATGGTATGAAACACCATGGCCAGAAAGGAGCTNATGGCAAGAAAGGAGCTGAGCACCATGTGGGTGGACATCTGGAGGCAGCTTTGGAAGCATGGGGAGGATATGGCCTGCTGGGATAATGCTCCCACCAGGGTTCTGCGGGACTACTTGCTGGAGATCAGAGGGGGAAGAGAGGAAAGCGGGCCCAGGGCCTCTGCCTTCCCCATCGTACTCTAGGGCAGTTGGAAGTCCTCCCACCTTCCCCGAGCTTGTGGTCAGACCAGAATGAGACCACTGGGAAGGTCCCCATACTGGGAGCACTGGGGGATGGGGAGCAGAGGCCAGGAGGCATCACCAGTGTCATATAAAGAACTGGGGTGCTGGGTGCAGGCTGCAGCCAATGCAGATTAAGAAATTTAAATTTTAAAAGAAAAAGTTNCTCCACACCAGTTCAAACCAGTGAGTGCCCAGGGAAGGAGCAAGCAGTTGGCAGGGAGCGCCAGAGCAAGGAAGGGTGGAGGGGGTTCTGGGGAAGGAAGGGGCAGCAGAGGAAAGGAAAACCACAGGGAGAAAAGGGACTCGGAAGTGCTGCAGCCCCCACCAGTGCGACTCCCCAGATCCCCTCCTTGGGGAACAGGAGGAGAGGGAGGTGCCAGGGCAGGAGGCGGTGGCAGCAGGGCGAAGCTCCCCGGGTCATGGTATGAAACACCATGGCCAGAAAGGAGCTGAGCACCATGTGGGTGGACATCTGGAGGCAGCTTTGGAAGCATGGGGAGGATATGGCCTGCTGGGATAATGCTCCCACCAGGGTTCTGCGGGACTACTTGCTGGAGATCAGAGGGGGAAGAGAGGAAAGCGGGCCCAGGGCCTCTGCCTTCCCCATCGTACTCTAGGGCAGTTGGAAGTCCTCCCACCTTCCCCGAGCTTGTGGTCAGACCAGAATGAGACCACTGGGAAGGTCCCCATACTGGGAGCACTGGGGGATGGGGAGCAGAGGCCAGGAGGCATCACCAGTGTCATATAAAGAACTGGGGTGCTGGGTGCAGGCTGCAGCCAATGCAGATTAAGAAATTTAAATTTTAAAAGAAAAAGTTAAAAAAAAAGAAAAAAAAATGATGGTTGGACTAGATGATCTCAAGGGTCCCTTCCAACCTAGACAATTCTATGACTCTATGATTCTATCATAATTTTGCACGTGGCTGTTTCCATCTCATGCTATAAATGATGCTTACAGAGGTGAACACCCGTCCTGTCCCCCCCCAGCTCTCTGTTTAACTTCTGAGAAGTGGAAGGGGTAGAACAGAGCAGGTGAGTGGGTTGCCAAAGAGCACGCCGTGAGCCAGACTCGGGATTCAGAATAAATACGTCTCCTGAATCCAATTTCCACTTTCTAGGTAGCAGGTATTTCTTCCTGTCTCCTTCCTTTGCAGCGGGAGTTCGATGGTGACAGTTACTAATGGATTGCAATCATCGTGGTTCTCACAACAGCACGCGGCATAACCAGGCGCCGCAACAACAGGACTTCAGTAAATAACCCATTTTGGCAAGCTGACATTCAGGAGAAGTTTATTATATGTAAATAACATTTGATTTAGTTCCGAACGGCTTCCAGAGACTCCTCCTGCTCCTGGGTCCGTTGGAAGGGAATAATATTGGGGGGGGAAGGAGGGAGCTGCCCACTCCGTGGCACAAACACGCAGCTGGAGCATAATACAAACGGCAGAGTGGGATTCAAAAATACCACGATGGGAATATTTGTTTCCTCCTATAAACTGTGTTCAATCCACAGGTAAAAGGCATCTCCCCCCTCCACCCCCCCAAGCTAAGAAATAGGGAGTAACCCCTTGTAGCAACTGCAGATTGCGTCGGGCAGGCGCAGAATTGTCCATTTATCCCAGAAGCAAAGGTCCCATCCTACCTGCAGGTATCCCCCGTTTGGGGGCTGGTCCTGTACCAGAAGCTAAGGACCAAAACCCTCTGGTACCCAACGGAAAGGTGGGGTGAGGGTGGTGGGTGGTCAGGAGAGGGAAGGTGGGGTGAAGGTTGTGGATGGGTGGTGAGGATGTTGGAGTTCCAACAGCGGACGCGCATTTCCACGTGCTTGGGAAGCCTGGGGAGGATGTAGGGTTTATCTGCAGTCCTTATGTCTAGGAGGGAATATTCTTCATAAAGGCTTTTGCAAACACGAGTAGGCATTAGTCATGTTGAGAAAATATGGAAAATGATTTAAATTGCAATGTAGGTATTTACTTTTCCTGGAAGTAACTCACGCTGTCCCTGCCGAAACAAAGCCCCCGCAGCTCCTGTTCGCCCCGGCTCCCCAGCAGCGCTAAACCCAGACTCATCCCTGTGGGCTTAACTTTAAGCACTGGCTTAAAAGCAACCAAGCTACTCAATCAGGTGGCAAAGGGACATCCCGAACGCCTGCTCTGGTGCTCCCTCAAAGTTCATGGTGTAAATCCTTTGGTTTTGAAGGATTTTGACCCGGGGTCTTTGGTTCCTGAGGAAGGCGACATCCCAGTTGTTGCAGGGTGAGACTTTTGTTGTTTTGTTTTTTTTTTTTTCTGTGGGGCTTGAATTTAAGCAGAAACTGTTTTTATGGGAAGTGTGATGTTGCTTCTATCGATTTGGCAACTGGGGAGAGGGTGTTAGTGGGTGACCTTGAAAAATGTGATAAGTGGCAAGGGTGCTGAAAGGTTGAGGCACAAATGGGAGAGCTAAAAGCATATTTATTTCTAGCCTGTGACGGTCAGGAGGGATGAAGTTTGTGGATCTCCTCTCCATAAGATGAAGCTCCTCAGCAGCCATGGAGTGCTTTCCACCACGTTCTTCTCAGCTTTGCAGAGAAAATATTCACAGCTGTAATAGGGTGAAACCTGACAGCAGTGAACCTGGAAACCTTAAAAACACATTTATGAAGGGGAAATTTTAAACCTGAGACCCATGTGCTATTCGGGTTTGCGTTAAAAATGAGGCAGAAAGAGATAAAAAATAGCAAAAAGTGATTAAAAAAATTGCATGACTGAAATTGTAAACATTCTTTTACTCTGCATACAGCAGATGCACATGAACATGGTTTGTAGCAGCCGCGTCAGGAAATCACCAAACATTTCCCAACCCCTTCTCTCTGAGATGGAGCAAACAAACCCCCCCTGGGGTGCAGATGGTTCCTGTACTACTTAGGCATCCGTATAAATATTTCTGTTTGCCAGAATGAAGCGGAGATTTTGGCTGTTAATGATTTATTATTCTCAGCACAGTGATAATTTTGTGGTTTTCCAAGTAAATTAGCCTGAACTCTTCAAAGAAAACCGAGAGGACCAGCCCCTGCCCCTGCAAATGGTCCAACTCGCTTGTGCAAAGGAGCACGGCTCCTTGGGCAGCTCCTCTGGATAATTAGGGATTAGCAGGAAAATAGGAAACATGTAAAAAAAAAAACCATATTAAAAAATGTATATAATATTATGGGTGTCACAATTCTGTATTGGAAGAAAGGCAGCGAGGCGCGTACGAGCAGGCAGGGGAGGAGGGTTGCAGGGCTCAGCAGCCATGGGATGTCCTCTCCTGGTGGATCCCGGCCAGCAGAAGGAAACGGGAAATCAGGGGACTCGGAGATAGACACTGCAGGGAAAAAATAGGCTCGACAAGCCTGCTTGCTGAAATGTTTAAATAAAGCTGTTCTTAGAGGTTCCGACGTGACAGCCCCATGCTGGAAAAGGAAGAAGCGCTCCGTCTCACGCTGGCTACAGATTGTACTGGAGGTTCTGCCTAATTCTGGGAAATGTTAAGGCAGATGATCAGAAAAATGGGAACAGAAAGTGTCATTCTTTGAGATTCCCCCGGTTCCAAGAAAAACGTGAAACCTCTGACGTTCAATAGAATCAGAGAGGGTTCTGCAACCAGGGCTGTTGTTGCTCTGACTGGTTAAAATAACAGCAAAAAAAGGAAAGCAGCTGTCACATGTAAGATTTCTGGAATAATACCAGTGGCCTGGACACCCCCTGCCAATATTCCTTATTTTTCCAGGAGGGTATTTACTGTTTTTTCTCATGATTCCCCTGCAAATCAATGGTCTTTCCAAAGTGTTCCCAAAGCAAATGATAGTTGTGGTCTTATTCTTCTTTTCCCAGCATATGTACTGCTTGTGAGCATCTACCTTGGCTAGCACCTGGGGCAGCCCATGCAAAGCTTTGGATAAAGTTTAAAATAAAACCAAATCATGCATATAATTAACAAAGTGGTTGTTAAAGCACCCACACCCACACCCCCCCACACACACACACCAGCACTGCCCCATCAATGCTGGCTGCTTTGTAATGATGAGATTTAAAAACCAAACCAAACCAAACCCGTGGAACAGACACATAAACTTGGACTCTTTGTATTTGCCTTCTGGGCTGTGCGGCTGCTTTGAGGTTGTAATTTTTCTCTATGGCCGTGGAAATTAGACAGCACTTGTTGTTGAAGTGGCATTTGAGTGTCAAGGAATCAGCTGGTTCTGAGTTAAACCTCACAGAGATACAGGAGGTTTTGGCACAGTGCTAGACACCAAGTATTGTAGCGTTATTTCATCTCGCTCTCAATGGGAAAGTCCCAAATACATCCTGTTTTTAAGTTGTATGTTAGAAGAATAATAGGCTTCAGGAGACAGATTAATTTATAAAGCGAAGAACTAAAATTCCGCCTTCAAAGATGTGACACTCACTTGAAGTCCTCACAATAAGCTCACATTGTCACAGGCACAATTTGTACTCACTGCTTTGTTTATCTCTAGGACTTGCGTTAATTAGTCCTTAGAAATGCTTTTGAAGCATCTCATTCATAGAAGGCATTGAGTTCCTGTTGAGTGCAATGAGAGCAGCTTCTAAAGCTGCAACGTACCTCCTCCAAGCAGACGGTACCGGAGGTTGACCATTCTGGGATACGTTGCTGTAATATTTTTGTCATTACCATAAACTTCTTTTTGGGAAAAAAAATAAATAACAAAGTTGGGTGAGGAAACAAAAGTTCACAATTAAGCCACAAAAATAATTCAAGAGCTGTAGCATTTTCCTTTTGGTAGCCATGCCTCTTGAAACTAAAGTATCTGGAGCCACCGGAGCTCTTTGAGGATTGTGGTGTTTTCCACTTGGCAGGGAGGAGGCAGCCGCTTTTCGGTTGCTGTCACCGTTGGCTCCTTTGTCCCTTTACTCTTTGAAGTGGAGTTCTGTTTATTTTTCCCAATCTGTGAGTTTAGACTGAGATGTTTTCCTTCATGCCTTAAAGGACTTCAGTTTATTTCATAGATGAAATATATGCATCGGGATATACTCTCTATCCCAGTATAATCCAAGGTGGGTGCTTGTTATTTACTGGGTTTTAAATGGGGTCTGTATTCAAATGTGCTCAAAAGACAGTCTTGTCTGAATTCTGAGTTAGTTCAGCTTTTGTAACAGTTAGTGTTTTGCTGAAATGTAACATAATTAATGGAGTTTTTTCCCTGGGGATTCGACTATGTGGTGGTTGTTCTCTGTCCAGTTGCTTTATCCCAGAAGAGCATTGTCTGGATGATTCCTGGGACATGGTGGCTGCCCCTGCTTGGTGGCAGGACCCAGAAGTTGCCCAGTGCCCTCTGCATGGTTTATTTTGTGGTCCTTAAAGTCCTTATGGCTCTTCTCCTTGGCCACGTGGAACCCTATGGACATGCTGTCCCTGGCAGAGATTTGATGCAGGACCCCGATTTTCTTTGCTTGTCCGTGTGATGCCAACAACGATGAGGGTCTGGATATTCAGAAATAACACAGTCCTTGGAGAGGGGCAGGGAGTAGAGACTGTCCAGGTCCAGGGGCTGCCCATGGCTGGTCCCTACTGTCCCCAGTGGTGGCACCTGGTGGCACTGGTCCTGCAATCCCCCTGACCAGATGCTGTTGGGATTGACCTCTTTACCTCTTCCTTCACAGTTTGCCTTGTTGGGAAAGGCAAGGAGTTAAAACTTCTTCCCTTCCCTTGTTGGGAAAGGGATGAGGAGTTAAAACTTCTTCCCTCCACATTAACACTCAAAGCAGGATGGTAGATGCTTTCCAACCAGAGGGACAAGAGAACGAAAAGAGAAATAAAGAAAAGCCTTGACTTTATTCTCAGCCTGGGGAGTCCCAGGTGGTGATGGGTAGCGTCTCCCTGCTACGGCACTGCAGCAAATTCCGGGAGGAAAAAGGTTATTTCTTCTCTCAGGCCCAGCTATCTGTCACAGTTCCCGAGACACGCTCCTGCTCCTCTAACTCTTGCAAAACTCTCACCAAAGTTATGGAAGCAGAAGTGTCTTAGAGCTAAACCTGCACTTGGAGAAAGTGAGGGGGGAGAGGGGAGAAGATGTGAAAGTTGAAGCTTTTGAAACAGGGATACCTTTTCTTCGCTTTTTTGCGATGAAGGCAGGACGCACAGAGCTGGGGACAGGATGTCACTTAAGCAGGAGAGGAGGAGAGGAAGAAAAAGGCTGAGGCCTTTGGACCATAGCATGGTCCGGCTTCTCTGGGGAGGGGACCATACTCCAGTGTGTGAAGTGGAGGTTGGTGAGGGTTGGGTGAGGGTTGGGTGCGATGCATTCCTCCCCCAGTGCCACGGATGTGAACCCCAAAGTAGTGATTGGCAATTGGAAATTGGTTATCACTAAAAGGCAAATTAGACTCTCATGAGGCTTTTGTTATTTATGAGTGTGCTGTGTGTTGCTGTACTGGTTCAGAACCGACTGGAAGTAGTGTAGTTCTCTTCTGGAGTCAACCCAGCAATTAATTTGCCTGTCTGAATGCAAAGCCTACCTTGTCTGGCCTCACGTGTTTTATTTACTGCTCCATCTTTTTGGAGCTCTCTGTCAATAGATTTACAAATACTGTCCCTTCCTGAAGAATTCTTAGGAAGAATTTTTTATATGGGATGTTTTCAGTTATCCTTCTACCTACTGCTTAATGTGCAATGGTTATTTATTGTTGTGTTGTATGATTGCAATAAACAATTGTAGCCGTCAGTTTCTTCTGATTAAATACCGTATTTGTTAAATAAATAAAATGATAGTAATGAACCGGGCCATTCTTTGCATGTAATGTATGACTTTCATATTTCTGACACTTTGGAAGATATATGAAATGCTGATATGCAAGAGAAGGCTTGTAAATCAAAGGGAGCTGGAAAAGATTCGGATCTACTTTCTAGCAGAGGGTCATCTTTGCCATTATAAACTCTGAGGGTACTTTTGACTTCTCTCTGGGCCAAGACATACTGGTTTGAATAGGAAGCTGGACCCAGAGGACGTTCATTAACAGCTCGTGAAGGAAGGATTTTAAGACACATGAGCTCTCTCAGGATATGCAGAAAGATTTGTGCGCACAATTAACGGGTCAAGGTGGTGGGTCAGGATTACATGTGGTGCCTCCATCCATGTTCCTGACGACCAGCACCCCCAGGTTGGCTTTGCTGTAATCGTTAGTTATTGGTCCCGGCAGAGCCACAACTGAGGTGCAGTGATTTTTTCCACCTTGGATCCGACCATAGATAACGCCGGGGCACAACTGGCAGATACCGGGCGTGTGTGCTTTTTAATTAAACAAGTGATTTTATTTTCATGCAAATCGAGCCGTGCTATTTGGGCTCTTAAGGTGCGTGGTGAAGGCTGCCGGCTTCTCCGCCGGTGGAAGTTAAGGTGTTAAGTTGGGTTGCTGGAGGTGCTACGGCAGCGAGGCATTTCCAAGAGCTTCCTCGCAGCAGAGCCCAGCAATTCCCACCGATTCCGTAATTCATCTGCAAGGTACTCTCACACCTCCTCTTCATTTTATTCTCGGTATTCCGCAGAGCAACCTTATCTCCACCTATCAATTACTGTGGTATTAATTTATATCGCTCCGTATATCTCTCTTACCTCGCTGTTTGTCGCATGCTTACTTAAAATATGTCAACGTCCCTGAGTCGGCTTCTGTAAAATGAGGCCAGAGCTGAACGCTGCAGGTTTATTTATGTGCTAACGCCACCGCAGAGGGGTCGGGTGGATGGTTTTTCTTCTTTTTGGGAGAGTGCTTAAATAATGACCGAAAATAAGATTTAAAAAAGTTGTCAGAAGAGTACCCAGAGATACTGTGCAAACAGGAAGCGTTTTGATTATGTTCGCTGGTGCAAAATTAGTAAAGAGTTTGAAATCGTCTTGTGCTTACAGATTCCATTGTTTTCAAAGAATAATTCCATCTATTTTAGCATTTTCAAGTATAATTCCATTGGTAATAGCTCTTCCTTTGATTGTGAGCTACGCTAATTGAAAGGTGTGGTACAGTGTCTGTTTTGGCAGTTACGCTTATATCTTTTGTTTAAAAACTCAAAGTGTTGGCTTTCCTGTCCAGCCTTCCTTAGTATTTTCTGTTTTGGTGATGTGATGACAGACTTACAGTGTGTTTCCTTGTGTGTATGGTAACAGATGTTTATGTGAATAACAGACTTTTTTATGAAGGCACACACTTTATAGCCAAATACTAATTAAAAATAATTGCATGTAAGCATTTTTGTTTATTCCCTGTTGTGCATCTTTAATCATTTGAAATCACCTGCAGTTGAAAACTGAGGCAAAGATTTGATACTGCAATTATAAGAGGCCATCTGACTCTGGATTAGAAAGGAGCAGTAACATATTTGAACAGGAAATTATTACAAAAAGTATGTGAATGCCTGCCCTCTCCCAATTCGCTTTTATCCAGCAGGAAAACACCAATGCATGATTTTGTTAAACTAATAGGAGTTTAAGGTATCTCATCTACCGAAACGATCGGTTCTTGACTGACATCCTGTTCAGGACATATTCTGTGCACTAATAAGCTCATTACAAATATATTTTAATTAGACGTGTAACAGATGGTTCAGAGTAAATACGAGCAGTAGTACTTTTTAAAGAATAGAAAAAACACAGGTTCTTTTTAAGGACTCAGCATCTCAGTTTGGATTTTATCAATAGCTGATTGAGTTAAGCAAAGTGAAAATTACCGTCAAAGGTACTTGAAATCATGAAAGAAGTAAAAACTAAACAAAAACAAACAAAAAACCCCACCAAAGCCAGAGGTAGCAGAAGTGTGTGTGTTCAATAAAGACTAACCAATACTGAAAGGAAAGGGACGTTTTCCTCCTGGTTCTACAGTACTTTAATCTCTATCCATCAGCAAGGCAGAGTTTTACTGTGGATCCTGTCACTGACTGGCAGCACCCAAAAGGCCACAAGAGCTCAGTAGGGTCCCTGTGCTTTCTGTGGGCTTGGATATGATCCATCAAATAAATAATAAAAATAAAAAATAAAAATAATAAAAGGGGGACCTCACTTTGCTCAATTTCCTTTGCAGAGAACAACACTTGGGAGGATGAGGGACCCCTCTTCCCAGAGGAGGGAGTGTGCCCATGGGCAGCCTGAAGTGGCTGCAGTCTCTGGCAGGTCCATCCAGGGAGATGGCATCAAAGCCAGACCCTGGAGAACATCACGCAGAAGCAGGTTTTGGGTGCAAGGGGAAGGTGCTCAGCCATCCCAGTCTCATGTGTTGGCTGCCATCTCCAGGGGGATGATGCTGCATCCCCTCAGGATCCCAAGGCCATCCCACCTTTGTCGCCTCCCCGCCTTGAGACATCGCTGTGTCAGTGGGTCACCCAGGGCTCAGCAGAGGTCAGGGCTGGCTCGTGGTAGCACAGGGAGGGGACACAGGGCAAAGAGAAGGGAACACGACAAAGTCTCAGGTGAAAAAGGTCAATGGAAATAATGGGGGGGCTGCTATTGGAGGAGTGGAACTCTTAGCAGAACCCCATACCGCTGGAATGCTTAATAAAAGAAGAGTTGACTTTACGGTAATTAAAATCCCGAGGACCTGACAGCTTCCCCATAAAGATTAATTGGAAGCAAAGTCTATGTTTTGAATGGTTATGATTTACACCTTCCCACCTTTTGAAAACCAGTGTGTGTTTTTCCCCAGCCAGGCCGGACCTTAGGGGCTTCTCCCCCCGCTGAAGAGGATTTTGCCCTTTCTGCTCTGCGAGGGTGTCAGGTGTGCAGCTGAGATGGGAAGGAAAAGTACATACACGGGCTTTGGGAGTCGACTTCAATGTTTGCTCCCTGCTTTTGACGCTGCCTTGTTACCTTTTATGCCCCATACCAGTACATTAGCAAAGCAGCTCCGTTCCTCCTTCCCCTCCCAGTGCCATATGCGCACGAAGAGATCCTGGAGAAACTTCAAGCGTATTTTCTGTCCTGTCCCCCCCCCGCCCCCTCCCCATTTGTCGCAGTTTCAGAAAGAAGAGAATACTCTGAAATTAAAAGATGACCTCAGAAGGGAGCAAAATTAGAATAATAGGTGCCAGGAATGCGCCTTCAGTCCTGTGAAAGAGTGCTGGATTGCAATTATTTCACATCTGCTTTGTATTCCGTTTGAAAACACAGGTGCTCAACCCCGGTGAAAATTATAAATAAAAATTCAGTATTAAATTTGAAAGATGATAGAATACACGGGGGAGAAGATAAGTAATCAGAGCCCAGGGAGGGACTGTACTCAGGAAAGGATTAGGAGGCGCCGATCCTTTTGCAGAGGCAGGGCTGGCTGGTGGGGAGGGAAAGCGGGGGGACCGTCCTGTCCCATGCTGGGCACAGGTGGAAAGTGGTGTAGGTGCCTGAGTGCCTCCAAGAATTCCTTCCAAGAGCTCTCCATTCACAGATAGGTTGGTAACATGATTCATTATCTGCCACGGAGAGATAGATGTGCAGATGGGCGGTGCTCCATAAATTCTTATTCGAAGTTACATCCCGTTACTCAAATTCTACCTGCATTTTATTGGCAAAGGTGGTGAAGGTGCAGTTGGGAGGAAGATGTACTTTGGAGCACTTACATCTCTCAAGAAGACAGTATCGACACCGTTCTCAAAGGCCTTTGGGAAAAAATGTTGAAACCATGTGGTCTAATTTCTGTTCCTCGCCTAGATCACATCTCATGAATTCTGCATCTTTCTGCAGTTACATCACATGTTTCAGTATTTATCTTGCAATGCAGCAAATATGGTCAGGGATAAACGCTGGGAAAATTACTTCTTGCAAGTAGCCACAAAAAGAGACTGTTATTTAAGTGCTTCACCAGTCACGTAATGAAAATGTCCGATACGGAAATAGTCAAAAGGTTTTCTATTTTTTTAACTGTGTTTGAACAGGCCTTTGAACTTTTTAACTATCCAGAACATGTTTATCTGCTTTATTTTTGTATCTTGAGGGAATAAATGCCCTTTGAAGAAAAACTGAACTCTTCACGAGATAAGCACTTGGATTGGTCACAGGGTGTGAAAAAGTTCGCTTCATATAATGTTTTGAGTGAACCAGAAGTGACACCAGAAGCACAGGAGCAGCACCAGATGTTGTTAACTCCTTTCTACAGCAGGAATCATCAATGTCTGTTTTATCCCAGGAAGAAAAACATGACAACGGTGCAAACCATTGTGCAAATGAGAAAGGAATAGCTGTTATCCCAATTCTGGCTTCCCTTTCTGCTTTGAAACCTGCAGACTCCTCAGGCTGCAGTAGAGTTTAGGTGCATTTCACCAGTAAATGGTAGTGGTGTGGGGTTCTGCAGTGCTTTGTATGGGATTGTGACCTCTTTGCTCCTATTGCCACCTTTGTCTTTTGCTCATTTTTCCTTGACACATTAGTTATTTTCAGAATGTAATGAAATCTCCTTTAAGTGTCAATCGTTTCTTGCAATATTAGGACTTCTGATTTTTTACAAAGCAGAGTTTCACATTTACATTTTCAGTCTTTCTGAGGGTTTCTGTTTCTGCTTCTCAGCTGATGATATCTGTTTCAGGAGTATTCCTGGTTTTGGGTGCAGTTGCACAGATATTCCAGCTGTGCCCGGCTTTGCACACTCCTTTCATTTATTTATGTGTTTTTCATCATCTGCTTCCGACCAGGTTTGATGGAATCACTGACATTTGACATCATTTGATCTCCATCGCACATCCGATGGCACCAATGCCATGGAGGGATCTCGGCAGGAATTCCAGCCTGGTAGTGCCCTGGGAGGCCCTGGTCATCCCACCGTTTCAGACCACTCTTCCCTGCTCAGATTTGCTGCTCTCGGGGCCGAGTGCCGGTTGGTTCTACATCAACTTTGAACTCAAGTGCCAAAATTCATTGAAGAGTTTCCAGTTGCCAAGAAATCTGTGGGGAAACGTGGCACTGTGGAATGTGGTTTTATTCTAATAGGAATAAAATTTTAAATAGGATCTAATTTCTAGCAGATAACTCTTGGATGCAGGATTGATGATTGAATCGTTTGCTTTTACTCTCTTGCATTAAAAAGTACTGGAAGCAAATTTAACTCTTTTTACAGTGAAGATTGAATCTTTATTCGTGAAGTGATTATTTGTACTTGAGGGGTGAACAGCCATGCTCCCAAGCAGGGCGTGTGGAGCTGTTTGGGAACCAGAAGAGGACAAGGTGTTTGAGGTCCCCCATCCCATCGCTCTGCCGGGGCTGGCTGGAGGGGGCTCCCACTCTTCCCACCAGGAGACGGATGCTCTGCCCCATGCTTTATTTCTACTGTATTTGTTGTGGTTATAATTTCATTAAGCTGATGCCAGGAAACAACTGTGGCTTTAATAATTCGCTCCTTTTGATTAACTATCTTAAGATAAACATTACGTTACTCTTTCCGTTCTCCCCCCCACCCCCTCTTTTCTTTTTTCATTACTTATCCAACTTGCACTGTTCATTAATCTTGGGGGTTTTCCATGACACCCTAATGGCTCCTGCTGCCCAGCAATCATTATCTCAGTGCCACTTGTCACCGGCTTTTCTATCCATCAGCCCCACTCATCTGTCAGGGCTGTTGGGCCGCGACGGCACCATCCAGGGGAGCCCCGGGGGCCCCCCTCCACTTGCCCCTGGCCACATGCAAGAAAAATCCCCCCAATCCTCCATTTTTCATCCTTGGGCTCTAACTTGGTGTTTGTTCTCCTCGTGTCACCTCGCACCCTGCCGCAGGGCACTGACAGCAGGGATCAGGCCACATCCATGAAATCTGAGAGGACGTAAATGGAGATTACAGCCTGGTGGGGACAGGGAATGAGCAGGTACTGGACCAGCTTTGCTGGTGGTTCTCTCCTACCCCTTGTTTGGGTGAGATTTGCCAGGTTTTGCTGTAATCTTACATTCCTGTGCACCTCAGATACTGAAAAATTCCAGGATTTTTTTCTAATTCCTTCAGACACTACCAGCTCACATTTCCAAAGTGGTCTCCGAGCCCAACAGGGCTTGAAGGCTTTTCTTAAGTTGAAAGCTCCCTGTATTAGTACCATTCCCAAACAATCAGACTCCAAAAGAAAAACATCAAATATTTTGAAAGCTTGTTATAAACCCATGAGCAGCCCCAGGAAGAAAGACATTTGTGAGATCTCCTGGTGCACCCTTTGCCTTCTGCCCTCTCCAGAGCCAGAGATGCCAGACCCTGGTGTTTGTTCTACCTGTAGACCTCACTGTGAGCTCCACAACTTCTTCAGGAAATCTCACAGCTTTCCAGTGAGGGAACCTCATTGCCTTGCGGAGGGCTTTTAAGCTGTCTAGAGGGAAACTTAATTCTCATGCCTAGAGAAAGTGTCAACAAAGAACTTCAGATGGGTACTTAGGACATCAAGGGGAATGCAACCCTCTCCTTGACCACTCTTTTCAATGCCATCACAAAACCCCTTTTCTTCTTGTCTCGTGCTTCACGCTCCTGTTGAACACCCTATTAACAATTTGTGTAAAGTCTCTTGCCCGGGATATTACTGCTCCACCAGACTGTTGACTCCAATTTCATAAATGTGTAAGAAGTGAGCAAATTAAGTAGTATGAACTATGACAGTCCTCTGACACTGACAGTGTAGTGTACTGGCCCACACATGCTGTACAGCATAATGATTACATTACAATCTTGTGATATTATTCAAAATGACTTCAGATAAATGAATGATAAACTAGGGGTTATGCTTCCTTTATTACAGGGCTGATAAGGTAGCTAATCAGTGTCCAAGTATATGTCATTACATAAATTATGAACCAGGGTTTGATGTGTATTCCCAAAGAGCCCGAGCCCGAGTGTCATCTGGTATAAGTCTGCAGCCTGAAAAATGAATTCTGAAAACAACAGTCGTTTTTGTTCTAACTGTATTAATAAATTACTAATAAATAACCTTAAAAGGTTGCGAGAGAGTCTTTTAATCTACTAGCAGAATCTCATTCTAACTAAACCGACATTTTTTTCCATATTGAAGGTTAACTTGCCGTGCGAGGATTTGAGCCCTCGTGCCCCCTTCTAAAGGAATGATCTTTTGACAGCTCTGAAAAGAATAAATAAAGCATGCAGATTGCTCTTCTCCTGCCCAGAATAAACTCGCTGCAATTTGGAGCCAGGAGCCGAAGCTGCTCCCGTCGAGCCTCTGGGCAAACCACCAGCTGGTTTTGGCAGCCGCTGCTGCCCATCACTGTCTTCTTCTCGGGGTGGATGGACCGCAGCAGAAAGGTGAGTCCAGCAGTAACCTCCTCCCACAAACTGAGGCATCCTCTTGTTTACATCTAATAGCACTTAGGTGAAATGACCCAGCAAGAACTTTGCTGACTGCAATGTTTTACCAAAACCTCGCTGCCCAGACATAACATTTTCAGCCAAGAGCTAATGAGCTGCTTCTCTAGTGCTACATGGAGTCCGAGGTCTGAGGCTGGCCTGCTCTCCAGGTAGTCAAACAAAGCACTAAAAAAACATACTATTTTTAAAGCAATGATATATGCTTAAGTTTTGATGATATATTCTTCTGAAAAAAAACAAACCCAAAACCAAATGGAGTATTTTCAAAGAAATTTTAAAATATGAAGAGGCCTGTTTTAATGTTTTCCCCCCAGTGAAAACTGTTTAGGCAAAGGGGGAGGAATTTTCTCTTTTATTGGATAGTCACTGTCTATCCAAGGCACCTTTTGGAAGTCTTTGTCCAGCTCTGCTGATGGTTGTATGTCCACACCCTTCAGAAAGGCTGGGGGACCATCATTTGTCACCGGTTACAGGTCTGCAAATCCAGTACGCTCAAGTCTGTGTGTCTGACAAGGCATCAAGGTTGAGTTCATTGTAACTGCGACTGAACTGAGCACATTTGAGTGAAGATTGACTTATAGAGCACTTGGATTTACTGATACTACCAGTAATGTTTACATAGTTCTCTCGGTGTTTCAACTGTAATCCTATTGCTATCAGAATCCAGTTTAAACCTTATTTTTCATTTAGTTGGTGAAATATAGTTGGAGAGTCACTTGTGACTTGTACAAGCACAAGAGAAAGAAATGGGGCTTTTCCTTTTCTTGTTGCCAGAGGTGTATGCTCTCTATGGAAATTATGGCTACAGGGATGGGTGGGATGGAGGATGACGATGTGAGAATAACCTAATTATATCTTTTGCTTGGATATTTGCTTGTCCAAAAGGTCTAGGCTGCATTAGCAGGGGGGAAGTTGGTCATGGCCACCTTGGTCTTGGAGGCCAGCTGATTATGCCCATCAAATTGCCTCAGCGGATTGGAGAAGCTGTCCCAATGCCTGCAGCTGGGAGTCATGCAATAATAGGAAGAGTTTTCCAAGAGCTGCTAGAAGCATCCTTTAGAAAAGAAGGAAGGACAACGTTTTAATGGACATAGGAAATAGTTGTCTGCACTGAAATCTCATGTGCATCCAAAACTGGGTAGTAACAGTCACAGATTTTACTAAGCATAATGAAAGCATCTTCAGGGAGAAACTTGTATTTCTACCTCTAAAATCTCTTTTATGACAACTTGCAGATGCATAAGTCTTCCCAAAATCGGATGTCTGGATTAGATTCTGGCAGGAACCACTCATCCCAGCATCAGCATCACAGACGTTACCCTTGTGAAGGTTTTCTTTCAGCTCTTTGCCATTTGCCATGCTGTAACAACGACCCTGCTCTTCAGTGCCTTGAGAAACAAACAAACAAATGGGAATGGAGATCCTTCCTCTGGGCTGGGCTTCCCGCTGAACCTGTGTTTCACCATTTCAGCTGAAGCTCCCCAAGGTCTGACCTTGTGTTGCAGTTTGTGTGGGCCAGACATAGGGCTAGGAATGAAGGAATTTGAAGTTCCCTTGTGGATCTGTGATCCTGGGTAAAACTCAGACCCTGCCCACAGGGGTCTGCCTCTATAAAGAGGACAGCAGATGATGCCTGGTCTGCTGCTGTGAGGACCTTCAGGCGCTGCTGCTGGTGGCCCCGTGCCATACAAGCCAGCACCAGCACTGCTTTGGGATCTGAACCTGGCCTTTTGCAGGGTTGATATTTAAAAATAAAACCCAATGGAGCAGGTGTGGTCTCAGTCCAGGGATGTGGGGTCGTAAAGTGCTACTTTTATAATCGCTTCTCACAGTTAATATTTTCAAATTATTTTCATTGATTATGGTATGAAAATGTAAGTGAGAGGAATCCTATAAAAGTCTTTCAATATTCCTGTTTCAGACTTTAAAAAGAGACAACGTCACTTCTTCCCAGTACTTGTTTCTTTTGGGCTTGGTTGTTCCAATTTGCATCAGAAATACAAGGAGTTACAGAGAATTACACAGGATATGGTACCAGCCCTCGAGAGCTTGCTGTCTAATTTGAAACAAGACAAAGCAAATGAAATGGAAGAAGACAAAGAGGACAAGAGTAACAGCCATCAGATAATGCCATATGCTATCTGAGATCTAAACCGGATGGCTCTGAATCATCTGAAAGTACTATTAAAATTTAATTCATTAAACGCTGTACACCCTGATTGCTCCTCAACCATCAACAATTTGTCCACTTTTTTGTAGCTGTCATAGCCGTCTCAGAGACTGATGAGATTTGAATGTTTTGAATAAACATCTAAATTGTGCCTGTTTACCAAAATCAAATCCCAAAGTACGCAGCGCTCTCTGATCATTAGTGAGAACTCATCAGCCGTAAGCAAGAAATCAGTTCCTCCACTCAAGCTCTTCAAAAAGCCTTTCTTCAGGAAAAATAAATAACAAAAAAAAGACAGAGGGAAGTGAAAAATTGGCTTTAACCAACATAGACTTACGTTCTGAATCCACCACCAGCTCATTGGAGATGAATGAGGGTCCATGAGAGTCCCCTTTCCATCTCCTCTCCCTCCCCTTGCTGGGACTTAATTTTCATCAGACGAAGAAAGATTTTAGGGAAACTCAGGAGAAGGAAAAATGTGGCTTAAACAGATTAACCGTTCAGTTGGCACGTTAGATATCTCAGAAAGATTTTGAATATTGAGTTAGTTTTCCCTTTTTCACTCCAGTCCCCTGAAGCAGCCCCCTAAAGAGGCGTCACTCCTTGCTGAACCTGGCTGCGGCTGCAGTAGCCCCTGGACCACCAGGCATTGGGGTCTGGGAGGTGGATCGTCATCCATCAACTCCATGGGCACTGGGAAGAGCCTGTGGCAAAGGGAGGGGACAGCAGCCTGTACCAGCAGGATCTTTATTGAAGAACTTTAAGAAAAGAAACTGCACAAGCAAAACAGTTGCTTTATCATCTAAAATGACGTGCAGAGTTTGAAAGCAGAACAGTTTATTCTGGTGTACAGTCACAGGAACTGGGCTGAGTATACGTTTTTGCACTCATGCTATTCTTGTCAGTTGCTTCATACCGATATTAATAACAATTAATTATCATTTTATCCTGATATAACTATGTTGACTGAAATAGAGTCACTCGAGGGATTAATTTGGTCCAGTATAGTTTTCCATCATTGCATTTCTTGCCTGTGTTTTTTCAAAGCATTATTATAAGAAATTAATTTGAATATTGTTAATTGTTCAGTTGCTAATTGAAAAGTTAATCTTATTCTGCAGATTCTTCAAACACAAAACCTCTGATTCTTCTCAGCAAATATTTACAGCCCAGGACTTGGGCAGTAGCTGAGCAGGCAGCCGTCAGAACTGCACTAAAACTGGAGGACAGGAGCAATTTTTAAAACCAAACACGGTATTTACAAAGTATGTTGCACACAATGGACAATATTGTAAAAGAAAAATATAATACATGTGCACAAGAAGGTGAAAACAAATACCTTTTCATTTTTTATTTTGTTGAGTGGTATACAAGGTTCTAAAAAAGGCTTTTTTTTTTGCTTTGTGAAGAACGTGCTACAGATTTACAATATTATATTCCACTGTATACATTTGCTAACAAAAAATACCACTACTGTATCCACACCAGTGACAAATCTGCCAGAAAGTGACTAGTTGATATGCCTTTTTATTACTGCAGCTGCCTTGTTTTTTCTAGTCAAAATAAAAGAAAATCACAGGATCCTTAAAATAATAGCTGACAGCAGGTAGTTACTGAGAAATGCATGTCCCCGGCTCTTAACTTTGTAGCATCCATCCAGATGGCAGATTAGAGGCTGGGATCTGCAGGTTGGTGACAAATACACGGGTAATAGCATTCAGCTCGCCTAACTGTAAAAGTGAATTCACTATTCCTCTTTGATTGTAGACCTGACATGTCAGATGAGAGGAGGCTCTGGAAGAAGCTGCCACAGCAATAGCACAAATAAACGCCAGACACAAGCGCCGCTTGATGTGGGATTACAAACACCGTACCCATCATCAATTCAAATTTAGCTGATATGTAAAGCCAGCGGTGGTGTGACACGGGGCGAGCAGCGCCGCCGCGGAGGGCTGACGGGTACCTGGGTACGGTGACAGGGATGGGGGCAGCCCCTTAATGACATCTCCCCGCCACGCGGCAGCGGCGATTGGGCCTTGCCGCGGGAAAGCAGCGCTCCCGGAATTGCACCGGCGACATCTGGCAGGCGGGGTGCCCAGCAGTCACCCCCTCATTTGTCCCTCTGCCCTTCCCTACGCCGTGCTATCAATCACTTGGCTTTCCAACAGCCCTGATCCATCTCCCTCCCCTTCTCCCTTTCTCCCTCTTATTTTTCCTCCTTCTCTTTTTCTTTTCTTTTTTTTTTTCTTTTCCCTGAGAAGCGCAAAACCGAACTCGGTGGGAATCTCTCAACGCTGACTTTGCGTGGGGAAAAGTCTTCCAGCAGCTCAGTTACACCAGTAATTAGAGGGACCCACCAGCTGGAGGGTTTCAGGGCCCAGCCGTGCCTTCTGTGTTAGTCCCAGGGCAGAAATCACATACTGGGGGAGTTTTACATGGAAATGAACGGTGGTTCTAGGGCTTCCCGGGGTCTCAGCGTCACTGAAGCTCAGGACCCTCATCCTTTCATGGCTGGTGTTTGAAAGAAGATGCTGAAGAAGACTAAGACAAAGCTCCTCTAGTCTGTGGTGGGAGGAACATATTCCTGTCCCACCTCTTTTGCGTGTAACATACTGCCATTGTTTCAACATGAAAACATAGTCATAATCTTGACAGATCTTGGTTATTTTTCAGTGAAGATAGAGAGTGTGGATGTGGGTGATGTTTGGAAGGAGGCTTTGCCTTATAATTAAATACAACCCAGGGATTCGTGTTCATTGTCACCTTCAAACTTCAGCCTCCTCTATCTTTGCTGGGAATAGAGCCCTATCCACTGAAGCTAGCTTTTTAAAAAAGTAAAGGTTATGTAAATCTCAGGAAATCCCACTTTATATACGGATTTGTTCAACAGGTAGATGTGAGATAACATGAAAAACATGCAGCTGATTAAAACCCTGTTTAAATAGGGTAAGCCTACATGCAAATTGTTTTTTGTGTCTAAAATGTCTATTTGTGACTTGTATTTTGCCTGACTTGTGACATCTATTCTTCTTGTGCGCTTTCCACACTAACCCTTTATCCCACTGCTTCTGCTGGTTTGTTGCTGTTTTATTATTTACACAACAAACTGAATTGAAAAGCCAAATGCAAGAAAGACAACGAAGGCGTAGTGTCAAACTGCTGAGGCTTGTTTTCCATAATGCAGGTCCCTCCCACCTGGTCATGGGAGGAATGAGCTGAGCAGGCCATGTGGCTACCACTTCTGGCCTGACAGAAGCCTTCCCCTGGCCATCTCCTGTCTCTAGCAGGACTCCAGTTCTTCCAGCTGCTCTTCCCAGGGTGCCGATGGTTAAATCGTGCTTTACATCGCCCAGCTTCCAGCTTGAATTCTGGCTTAGTTCAGGGGATTTAAAACAGTGTAAGCAGAAGAAGAACTCAGCCTAACTCCTTCATCTTTGCTCAAAACTAAAGCTCAACCAGATGAGAATGAGCTTTTTTGCTTTTTCTTTTTATTGCCTCCCCCACCCCTGCTATTAAACTCTTACCTTCCCGATCTGAACAAGCCTTTGTCGACCAGGCAAACCTGCGGTTTCATCCAGGTCCCTGTCAAATCGCTCGGTGTCACTGCAGTGAAAACGGAGGATTTAGGTCAACAAACTGAAAAGTAATAGGAGGATGTCAAACCCTGAACTCTCTTTTAAGAGACCACAGGTGGGGAAGGAGATTATCTGATCAAGTTTTAATGTTTCACGTAGTTTGCCCTGGTACTTAGCACTGCCGTCTCTCTCCGCCTGAGGAGCCGTGTGGCTCTTAGGGCTCTTGCCCATCTCCCCTTAGTACCCACAAAAAGTTTCTTCACCAGAGATCTGCTTTTCACACACCTGATTTATGGCCTACCACTCTCAATGTTATTGCACCATTCTTTTTTTCCTAAATGATACTGATGTTCAAATAATTCTGTTTACCAGCTAGTCATCTAATCATTGCTTTACATAATCATATTTATATTAAGTAGATGGGAACAATTAACTTTGTTTTAAGTGTAGTTATTTGAAATACAGTAGTGGTAATATCTGCCAGAAGCAAATAAACATATTAGCAGGAAATGCTTAAATGATCTGGATAACCCTATGAGCCAGCATAGCAGGTGGTAATATCCTGTTTTTAAATTACATTTCAGCAAGTGAACATAATAAATCCTCTTGTGTTATATATTTCGCTGGTAGCAACTTATACTCACATTATTCTATTTGACCTCATTACTGCTAATCATTATCACATTTTTAATAGCTGCCACAGTGAGTGAAACAGTTAATACAGTATTTCTTGCCGAAAGAGAGCCTGTCAGGTTATTGATGACAAATTAAAATTAATAAAGAAGATCTGTGTTGAATTTGAGGGAATGGAATAACTGCGAGCATCCAGATGATTGGAAAGGCCTCTGGGGTACTCTGTGAAGAGTAATGTTTTTGGTGTACGTGTATTGTCTTGAAAGGAACGCTAAAACTGCCAAATCTCTGCTTTTGCCTGGAAGACTTCCTGAAATAGGAGCTGTATTCTTTTGGCCCTCATCACATGTAATTTATCCCTGGGAGAGTTATTCCCCGCTCCGTACACCTCCGCGCGGTGCTGTAATAACAGCCAGTTGCTGGGGCTCCGCCGGTTTTATTTACCTCGCTGAGCATCTTTACAAGAACCATCACCAGCAGGTCTGGATGAGGCAGTAAATAAGTAAAAGTCCAACGCTCAGTCCCTGCCGTGGCTCTTAGCTGGAAATTTCGCCTATTGCTATTTATTTAAAACTTTCTGGGGCTGTACGATCCTCCCGCCGCCGGCGGTGGCACGTCACTCCCCGGCGTCCGGGTGTCCCCCCTCACTGCGGGGCCGACGGGGGGTACCAGGAGCTCTAACTAACCAGCTTTATGAAAAATTAATGCATTTACATATCCCCTGGACCCTCCTGTTGGCCCGTGTTTAAAGAGCGGTGTTTATTAGAGGTGAGGGCTCCGCAGGGACAGGGCGGCCGTGTGGTGGGAGCCGTTCCCCATCGGGGAGGGCAGTTCAAGGCCATCCCCAGGTCCTGAATTAATTGAACGCCGCCGTATTAGCTCAGTCCTTAGCAGACAGTAGTCCCCACCGCGGAATCACCAGACATAATTTTGACTGTGCCCAGGAGGCATACCAGGGAGACTGAATTATCTCTCACCAAAAGAGAAAGTAGTCCTTTGAGGTCAACGGCGGAGGTCGTTGGTGGGTCAGCGCAGAGAAACGCCAACGCGAGACCTGCCCTAAAAAACAGGGGGAAAAAAATAATGGTCCAATTACCGCCCGTAAGCAAGTCAGGCAGAGTTTCTTCACACAAAGGTGGGTTGGTTGGGTGTTTTTTGGAATAGAAGAAAGCAGCCGGTAGCAGAAGTAGCGTTTCAGGGAAGGGCTCGCATGAATGTTTTGGGAAGAAAAATGGAAGGTGCCGCTGCTAATTGCTTGGGAGAGGTTGAGCCACAAAACTGCTGCGTAGCGTTCAGTGCTCATCCGTGTTTTTCTCACATTATCAATCAAGGCCCTGCTGGACCACATGCTTTTCTGGTCCCTAATATCAATATGCTTTGCGTACGGAAAGATGATGTCTTGTCTTTACAAGTGTCACACTTCACAAGGCAGAAATAAGATTGTGTCTTTTTGGAGTTAGTTAGAACCAGGCCCATTTGGAGGGGTAATAAAAAAAAGTGGAATTACAGGCTTCTGAGTTGTAGGAAACTGGAGCAAATCTGAGAGCTATGAACTCTCTCCGAAGGTTCAACCGCTGCAAGCCCATCCCCTGCCACTGGCCCGAGACACATGCTCCTTGTTGGGTCCCGGTGCTCAGCGAAGGGCCACGCAATTAAAGGATTTGGGGCATTTCCACCTCTGTCTGCGCCTCAAAATGCATCTTTTCACAGAGGATTGAAGGGCGCTGAGAGGCTCAGCACCGAAGGTAAAACTTTGTGGGGTTCGCAGGGTTGGCAAATACCACTCCAATGGCTCTGCCAGTGAAATTTGAAATAAAAATATAGGAAATGAGGAGTTAATTCAATTAAACGTTTTCCCACCCACATTTTACCTTTCCTCACTGCTCAAGGGAATCATTCATGGAATGTATATCACCGGCAGACTTATTTTTACCATTATTTTTAACTTAATGAGTATACCTTACACATCAGAGAGAAAGTACAAAGGTTAAATTTTACATTAAGAGCACATTGCAACATGGTATGCAAATATTCCTATGCAAATCTAAAGCCACCGGAAGATAAATGTGTTATATTTTTAACCAGTTAACTATGACTGTGAAGTATGGTGCAAGATATTCAGTAGTTTCATTTTATATCTTTCTTGTAAATAATGCATAAAGTATGTAGATGTTGTCAAAATATGATTAAGCTATTAGCTTTATAGTTTTCATAGTTAAGAATGTGTTCAGCATGTAGCTCATAATAACTCATTTCTAAACGCAGACACCATTATAAAATATTTCTTGTTCAAGTGAACGTTATCATGTGACATAATGATTTTGCTTAAAACCAAGTTAAATGAGGAGTAAAATTAAACAATATTGCATGAATTGTGTTTGACTAATTTTGTGTCACATTATATTAGCCAAGCTTTCAAAATATGTGTTAATGACAAATAGTGTAAGCCCCCAACATACTTTATATGTCTGTAAAATCACCCTTAAGTCATTAGCTTTTAAAGGTTCATTTTGTTTGCAGTTTTTGTAGCCACTGGCTTTTTAGTGATTACTTTTGTCTATGAAACTAGACATGATTAAAAAAGAGATATTTTACATAAGTCTTTGGGACTTATTGCCATATTATGGGGGCATACTGTGAGCATTAAAACAATGCCTAATAATTGATGAGTTCCACAGTTTTGAGACAAGCATAGTTAAGGGTGAATTTTAATCTTTATGTTGTATTTACATAAGAACCGACACTGAGCTTTTAATCAACACTTCGGTTCTTTTACGTCTGGATTTATCTGTTGCCAGCTACAAAAGTCTTTTGTACCAAATGCAATAAAAGTCTAAGAGATCTCTGGGTTTAATCCAAAACCACCCAAATGTTCTTCGATACAATAACCACATTCCTTTGGTGTGCTCCAAGTGCCACCAGCCTTTGGCAGTGGGGACTTGGGGACTCGCAGGTTTCACAGCACATGGGAGAGACTTCTTCAGACTTACCATTGGTGGGGTAAGACTATATATAACGAGGTTGTGGTGCTAAAACAGAGCAGGCTCAGATCATCTCAGGATGATCATTTGGGCTTACCCAGACCTGCACACCCAGATGGACATCTCCAGTCTCTCTTTAGCCATTTTCCTGATTTTCTCTGTTATTTTCTCCATTGAAATAGAGAGGGAAGGTGGGCATCCAGCCAAGCTCTGTGTCTCATCCTGGGGATTTCAGGGAGGCTTTTGCCTCATCACTAGTCACTCAGAAACACTGAGTGGTCTTTCCACCTGAGAGCAAGGGCCAGGCAGTTAAAATACCAGCTCTTGAGTCCTTCCTCAAAGGTAAAAAAAAAAAGTCACTTTTTAAGTGGTGATCACTTCCTATATAAGTTTAGCTATTAAAAAAGAAAGGAGAAGCCCTCCTAATGGGCCAGGGTGATGCTCAGGAATGGCAAATGGCTGGGTGGGACGTAAGGGCAGGATAGCGAGGAGGCAGGAAGGTGCAGAGGGAAGGCAATGTAGTGTTTTTTAGTGTTTCAATGCTCAACTTCTTTGATAAAAATCTTCATTCTGCCCACCCTACCCTTGTGCCTTAGAAAGCTACAGCTTTATCTCAAGAATTTTCCCTCTGGACACTTGTCAGAACAAAGAGTGTGGACTTTGCATATCATTTATCCTCTTGTATATAAGGAGCTTGTCACATCTTAATGTTGAACCTCACCAGAGAGCAGACCTCTCGAGCACTCGGCGGCTCTGCTTTGCATTTGGGTGGGAAAAGCGGATCTCCGGTGCTGCTCTGGCTCCCGCCTGCCTCCCGTGGCTGCTCTGCCTGCTCCTGCCATGCTACATGTGCCATCGGCTCCAAGGCCTGGAAAGGGGGCAACAACAAGGTGGGAGAGGTTCTGGGCTGGGGCAACAGCCAAGAGAAACCCTGGGAAAGACTGGTGTCATCTGGCAACCGGGTTTGGTTTGGAAGGGAAGACAAGAGAACTACACTAAAATGTCAGAGAAAAGCAACTGATCTCCATTAGGTATCTAGTCTTCTCACTGGATTCAAGCTGGCTTGGTGTATCTTCAAAGCACAAGTGGCTGATTTGGACCAGCCTGGTTTAGGTGGGTGTCTTCAGACCTATCCCCCCAACCCTAACTGCAGCAAGGAAAGGTGAGTCCATCCCCAGCAGCCCAAAGTGCACTTTGGCAGTGTGTCCCAATGAATAGTGCAACAGGCTTGTACTCTGGAGGTCAGGTCTCCTTATCACAGGGATCGCCTACGATCCATATCTCATTTTCCTGTTGAGGAAACAGATCTACAGGATGCTGTAAAAACTCACTGTTTACATGTCCTATGTGAAAATTAAAGGGAACTATTCTGAGCTTTAATTTTGGGGAGTATAATATCCATCTCAAACTTTGAATTCTTAAATTAAAATAAACAAACAAACAAAAAAAAGTGAATTAAATTGAAATAATAGAATGTAAATCTCCTCTATTCAAAAGAGATAGAAGTCCAGTACTAAAGACTCAAACAGTTCATAGGAGAATTTCTGGGAGTATTCACCTGTTGTACAGTTGGTGTCAGTATTTTTGAAGGATTAGAGACATTCAATTGACCTCCTGGACAGAAAGATGCCACCATTGCCAGGTGGAGTTGTGAGTCCCGAGTGTTCACGGAGAAGGCAGCTTTGGGAAGCAGGACCTGGAGTGTTGTGCATCAGCACCAGCAGGGAATAACCATCTAAGGAGGGCAAGGACCAGACAATAGAGTTTTATTTATTTGTCCAGATTTTTTACCAAGTAAAATACATTTTGAATATTGGGATTTTTTGAAAGGACATGGAAGAATCATTATGATTCCTTCATTTTGCTAATTTCCAAATTCCACCTAGAAGTTCAGTGGGCTTTCTCACAACTTTCAGCAGAGAAAAGCCATCAAGGGGGCTGTTGAACACAAGCACGGTTGGAGATGGTCCTGACCATGTTAGCTAAGACTCTGCTGACTCCCTGTTAATACTCTGGTTTCAATCTATCATGAGGCAATGATGGCTCTGCCACAGTGTTACACAGAGGTGATTGAACTGGTGATTTCCATGGCTATTTCTGGAAGATCAGTAGAAGAAAAACAAAGCAGGTGAAATGGATAGCTAGCAGGGAAGCTGTTTAAATATTTATAAAACAGTTAGCTAAGATTCAGGATCCATTTAACATATCCAAATTTGATACATTAAGATGAGTAATTGCTCTTCTGTAATACCATTCCATTTTTATGCAGAGTTGTTCATTTACTTTGCTGTGCTGAGAACAGAATTTGGTCAAGAAAAGAAAAGTAAAGAAAAAATGAAAAAGAAAATAAGAGGAAGGAGAACTCTTATTTGCCCAAGAAAGTTTGTTTGAAGGAAAAAAAAGAAATAGCATTTTATTTCCAAACTGGAAAATCACAGTATTGTAACAACAGAGAAATCCCATAAATTAATCTAGAAATAGCTTTAAAAATGAAAATAAAAATCTGTCTCTTTTTTAAGAATATAAGAGTCACATCTGAAGGAAAATATTTAATGTTTTAAATGCATCAGTGTTCCCAGACCCTGTAGTACAGCCCAGTGTATGCTTAGAAAGAGCTACTTCATCTATTTAATTAAGAGAAACTACTATCAAAGCAGATTTCGCATTTAAAATTCGTGTTTAAACTTCTCACAGATTAAGTGAGCTTAAACAGTTGCTATTCCTGACTTTAACAGCATTATAAAATACATTAGAGATTGAGAGGATAAAATTCTGCCATGTTAGGTTATAACCTAACTGCTATTTGCAGTTGTAAGGACTACTAATGGCGCAGGGACAAGATTTATTATAGTAAAGACATCCTGCTTAACATTACCCTTGTCATTCCATTAATAATGACTGCTTATGAGCCATCTCGTTGGCATCTTTGTTGTCCTGAAAACTTAAAACTCGCAGCACAATTCTTTACGATGTGCTACATTGCCCCCTCTGGGTATTCCTGACCATTATCCCATTTGGTTATATTCAAAACTGCTGCCTCCTGAGAGAGCATTAGGGCCGACCTTTAACCCTGCAATATTCTTGGTTCAAATGGCGTAATAACATGTAGTGAATATTTACAAGCATACTTATACTATAATAGAGTACTGCTGTGAACATTAGCACATATTTTCTGCTCAATCAGGCTTTGATGTAGAGCTTGGCTTGTACCCTGGAGAAAATGCAGTCCCCAATAAGCTGCGTGAGCGAAACACCCTTGAACCTAAACAGCTTACACGACGTAAACCGCCGCCATGCAGATTAGCAGGCAAACCTAGACGTTTGCGGGGCTGCCGGTCCCTGCAGCCCGCTGCCCTGCCACACAACGTCTGCCAGGGTCCCCTCGCCAGAGGGATGTGGAGGAGGCACAACCCATTGCCCAGGACCTGGGATTTTAGCATCGTCCTTACAAGGATGGGGAAAAAGCGATCGTAGAATCATAGAATGGTTTGGGTGGGAAGGGAGTTTAAAGTCCCTTTAGCAGGGACACCTCCCACCACACCAGGTTGCTCCAAGCCTCCTCCAACCTGGCCTTGAACCCCTCCAGGGATGGGGCAGCCACAGCTTCTCAGGGCAACCTGGGCCAGGCTCTCACCACCCTCACAGCTGAGCCTCACAATCTCCCCTCTTTCAGGGTCAAACCTTTCTCCTTCATCCTGTGGCTCCCCTCTCTCATCAAAAGTCCCTCCCCATCTCTCCTGTAGCCCTTTTAGAGACAGGAAGGCTGCTCTAAGGTCTCCCCGGAGCCTTCTCTTCTCCAGGCTGAACAACCCCAAGTCTCTTTCTGGTTAAATTATCACTGGTCTCATGGGAATTGCTCATAAGGGCTCTTTTAGGTTTGCAGGGGAACATCACTCTTCTCAATGATGGAGAGCTTTGCCATCCACATTCTCCAGCCTGGCTGTGCTTTCCTCGCCAACACGAGATGACTCTGAAGTCATCTTCCTCACTACCTCTCTCCTGGCCAGCCCTCGTTCCCCTCTGTCTCCAGCTGTACCTGCTCCGTCCTGCCCCACAGCAGCACCCCACTTGCTTCTACGTCCCTTACTGGATGGAAACAGTGGGGTGTCTGTAGATCCTCATTGCCCCAACCCATTGGACATTTCCAAAGTGATGCACATCATTTTGGCACGATGCACAGATGAAACCTAGAGTACAAAGAAGGTCTGTCTCAGCCAGGCTAGTGACTTTAATATTAATTTGGGTGTAGTCTTTTCTACATTCAATCCCCTTGATCACTGGTTTCTGCTTCCTTCAGAACAAGGCTATTATTACTTAAAAGTCATTAAATCCACTTTTGCTGGGCTTTGCTCTCTGTTGCCCGTTCCAGTGAAGTGCAGGTGAAAGAGCAGAGATCTGATTGATACTGCACCCAAACCTGCTCGTTCACACTTTCTGATTGCCAGGTCTTGGAGGAGACAGAGTCACTTAATTTTGTTGGTTTATGAGTTTGTAGTTAATGTACTCAGGTAAGAGTCCAGCACACAAGTGACATGAGCTTTTCAAAGAGTTGTCTCTTGTGGTTATGAAAAACTTTGTCTTGGCAATATCTGTCTGTCTTCAGACAAAGATAGAATAAACCTTCCTTATTTTCTTGGTGCAACTTATAAAACTGTTACAGATTTTGCATTAAAATCTTCCTATACCAAAGAGATGTCCATTTTTGATATTTTATTCATAAGATCCCTGAAGGTGTCATTGAAATTCTTGCAGTCTTTCATCAGCGTGATCCACTCGTGGAGGGTACACCTGCACAATAGATGAAATGGTCGTCCTTGGAGAATAATGGCAGCCATCCTGATGTTAATTTGGTTCCAAGTAATTATCAGGCTCATATCTTTCAGTTTGCTGGGTAACTTTTTCTTCCTTTTGATGATTTTTTTCTTTTTTTCTAAATGGAGTTAGCAGGGTTTGTCCCTGCTGCTCCAGACCCTCCATCCAGACCGGTCCTCTTGGCTGGGGCTTCAGTTCAGGTTGAACCATGGCAGAATGCGCTACAGCTGTCTGTCTTGTCCTGCAATTATTGATGCAGAGTTATTGGTGTGTGAGGATCAATAATGCACCACACAGAAACTGGTACCTGGTAGGCCTAGTTAATGCTGTAGGAAAATAAGATGCCTTATATCAATTTTATGCTGCTGTATTGGTTACAGCCCCGCGTACACAAGTGGAGAATTGGGCCCAGGTACGCGGTGTTGTATCTCCAGACAATTTAGATACTTTTCCTAAAATAGTATTGAAAAATACATTTGTCATATGCCCACAAATGCAGCTCACAACTCAAATGTCATCGAGTGGCATCTCTGCCAGGGAGAAACTCTTCTCTCTGTTCTGCAGATCCATGTAAGCAACCGCTGCTCCAGCAACTCACGGTCCTTGTGATGGCAGAGGAAAAACCCAGAACCTCAGAAGCAAATCTTGAGGAGATGCTTCTGTGGGTTTGTATTTTCAAACAGCTACAATGCATCTGTGTGTGAGTGCTCATCATAGGAGAGACATGTCTGTCCATCTCACAGCAGCACAGCTCGGCCATGAGCACTTGATGTGTATTTTCTTGCTATGTGTATAATTATATATATATATGCATATTCAACAGGTATATATACATATCTTTATATTAAGAAAAAATAAGCTGTGAAGTGGCAAGATGAGCCAAGGAAAGACCAACTATTTCTATACATCAATTCTCAACCCTCTTTTTAAAGATTCTGTCACGCAACGCAAGGACCCCTGAACATCCCAACAGGCTTTCAGCACCAACAAACAAAAACCCCCATGAGCCTTTGGAAGAGTTGAAGAAGTCCTTAAATCCAACTTAAGGCCCTGAAGGGCCTGGAGGAGGGCAAAGCCCCTGCCTGGGGCTGACCGGCCCTGGCAGTGCATCTTGGTGTCTCTGGGAGTCCTCCTGCATGTCTCTGCAAGGTATTTGTTTGCATGTCTGTGATGATTAAGACAGAAGAGCTTTGCCTCTGCTTGGACACATGCAATTTAAACCAGTGTTATCTAAGAAAAAGATTTTAAAAATTTTTTCTTATTATTTGGGAAAACTCGCCTATGGGTACTGCTGCAGCACAGGGCCTGGGCAGAGGAGGAGCCCGGCGGCTTTCACAGATTATTAGGGGTTTCTTCTTCTTTCCCCTGGCTGTTGCCAACCAATTTGTATTTTGAAGGAAGCCTGCAAGAAATTTTGTGTTTTCTTCAATTCTTTCAGTTTATTTCTCTTCACACAGCTCTCCTTTTTCCCCCCATTGGCAGTAAATCCTTAGGCTGAGCCATCCATTTATTACCAGTTGGCAGTTGTTCAGTCTTCCAGTCCACAGTGATCTGTTTTTAGCTGCCAATAGTGCAGCATTAACAATTCTGTTCTGATATTTATCTGCGGCAGTGTCTTTTGTTAAATGAAAAATACAAAGTTTAGGACATACTGTATTGGTATTTTTATTGCATCAGGTAGGGCACTTAAAAGTTCTCTCCAATATTTTTCGAACAGGGGTAACATCTCTAGATTCTCTGCATCCTGTGCTGCCGCTTTCTTCTATTCATTTTTTAGATGCTGCTTCCTGAGAAATGAAGGTTTGATGGAAATACTCTTTGTTTTCTTCCTGATGATTTTATAGAAAAATCCCAGCAGAGTGAAAAACAGTGAGTAACTTACTGATAGGAATTTTTTCCATCTTTCTCCTGTAATTATCTGCACTTTTGGATGGGAAAGTATTTTGCACCCCTGTAGATCCCACCACCTTGGGCTGAGAGCCCAGGGCTTCACCCGCAGGAGGATTCAAACCAGGAGCTGGTGCTTGTGCTCTCTGTGCTGGTTGCAGGCAAAAATTAAAATAAAAAGCCGCACTTTTCCTTTTTTCTTTATTTATCTATTTATTTCTTTATGTATCTGTTTAGCAGTTGGAGAATGGTGCTGGTTATAAATTGCACTAATGTAAAGAAGTGCTCACTTGATCATTGTGTTTTACACTGTTTTTTTTCTCCTGCAGGACGTCAGTGGCTTTAATTAAGCATCCTGCAGGTGGATTGGGTAAGAAATAGGTTTCACGACGCACCTACATCTTTCTTCAGCCATTGTACACTTAAATTGCAAATTCTCATGAACTGTAACCCAGTGTCTTATGGCTCTTGATTCTACATTTCCCTACAGATCTTCTCTCTCCAGTCGTGTCAGAGCTGGAGGATGTGTCTGTTAGTAAAAGGTAGAGCGATATTAAGCTGCAGAAAACCTCCCGACATTCAAATGATGTTAAGGGTCTGATTTAAGACCACCGAGACAGAGACCTGAGCAAGAGGAACCTCCACATCCCAGGTTTGGTCCCGAGCACAGTATTTCCCTGTCCACCTTGCGATGCGAGTGAAGAATCACTGGCAACTTGTAACACAAACCACGAAAGGCCATTTTTCTGCCAAATTTCAAGCCCTGCTTTCCACTCTGGATACTTTTTCACTGAAGAGCTTCATCATCTTCCCAGTTCAGGCTGCAGAGGAGCCCCCCTGGTGCTGGTTCACACACCGGCTCCTGGCTGGGATGGAGCCGCCCCGATTGGAAACTCCGCTGATGGATGCGGAAGGCAAAACCTCCCCACAAATTCCACCTGTCAAAGGCATCATCCGCCAGGGAGGCTTCTCAGTCTGGGATGAGGTTTGGCAAATTTATAAGCGCCTGGGAACGGGCTTGTAGATGAGGGAATTTAAGTCACTGTTAACATCGGTCTATAATGTACCATGACTTTACATGCGTAATTTTAATTTCCAGAAACGGGCTTTGATGCCAAGTGCTTTATAGTCAGTGGAATGAGCTCCAACAACTGGAGTCAGTTTGATAGCAGGCCTGCAATGACAAAGCCCAGAGCAAACATGTTTTCTTGTACTTAAAATTAAGGATACCGTCTCTTTGACATTTCACTATCCTTTTTCTTCCTCTCCAACTGGTTTGGTTTCTTTTTTTCTTCTTTCTATTTTGACACTGCAATAAAAAAATTACCTTTTCTCAAAATCCACAAAATTCTCAAAATGTATTTGAAACCATGGCGAGCACAAACCTCGAACCCTTTGGCTGGAGGACGGGTTTCACTGAAGGCATCGCCTGGGCACCTTTCCCTCTCGGGGTTTTCCTCTTGCCAACTGTGCTAATATTTGCGGGCGGCTGTTGCTATGGCACAGACCCTTCTGTGGGTTTAATGACCTGTATTACTTTGCATTAAGAAGTTTTACTAATCTCCTGCTTAAAATTGCTTTTAAAAATTTGTTGGAGCAAGGCTCTTAGTTTAGTACTCTGTTCCCACAGGTGATGGCTTGGTTTTTTTTCAAGATTCACAGAATCAGAGGAGGTAAAGGAGTTTTTGTTTGTCTTGGGAGCGTCACAGCTGATGATACTTTGCTTAATAGACTGAGTTTTAAAAATCACCTGAAGGCTGTTGGTTCTGAAGTCTCTTGAGAGTGGGGACAAGCTGGGATCCTGGTAGTGGGATGTACTGTTGCCTCTGCGTGTCCCTGGTAAGAGGTTAAATTTCTATATGTTCAGGATTTTGGAGTGGTGTCTGTGCCTTCAGTAGCCCTGGGCCCTTTGCCTCACTTAGGATTATAGTATTTTTTTTATTTTTTTTCCCCTAATGCCTTTTTTTTTCCTTCAGAAACGTAACTGTTTATAATCAGTTTAATGCAGATGAAACCATTACTTCTTCACTCTTCAGAAACTCTTTATGCTTCTTAATTAAAGCCTTTGTCTGAACACAAAATAATTAATACAGAAAATGAAGCACGGGGAAAGAATCGACTGTGAAACTAGTCACTCAGTTGTATATTTAAACAATATTTAATCATTAGAGTAACACAGTGCTTGCACTTTTGGAAAGAAAACAAGCCTTATACTTCATGTTTATTTAACACTTTGACTAGTTCATTCTTGGAGGTATGAAATGAGGCTTATAGAGTGCCAGAGCAGTAAATCATATGTTCTGAAAATTACTGGGTCTTAAACAGTAGTGTCATTTTAAACCTAAACAGTTCAGTGGTGAACCAGCATATAAAACTGACCTCTTAGAACAACATCTACTGTTTACACTGAAAGGCAAGTAAAGGAAATAAAAACAAGGCATAAAATACGGTGTGGTAAGGATGTCGTTTACTTGTGTTCCTGCCTCCATTCTGGATGCTGATGGGTATGATGAGTTTCATACAGCTAAAGGTAGAGGCGAAATATGCTGTAGATACGTGTATGTGTGTGTACTGACTGTGTGTGGACAAAACCTGGGCAACATCTGACACATGAGCTCTTTCCATCTCTGTTTTCTCAGATTTTAAAACAAATGTGTTTTGGCAATATGCTTGCTCACTTTATATTAACTTTTTTTTTTCACCAATGTTCTAATGAAGGAGTTTGTCAGAAGTATTTGTTGTGGGGGGAGGAACCCCAACCAAATGAAAAGGAAATATTCAGTCTCTTTTGTGGAGAGTGAGTGCCTAATGTTTGAATGTGTAGGTGTTGCTGGTTTACACCTCACTTGCAAGCATGGGGGCACTGGTTGATGATGGGTTGTGCTTGGATTTGAGTACAGAATAACCATGGAGTTTGGCTCAAAAGCAACCATTTTGGCCAAAGTTGTTTGTTGACATTAGTTGCCAAGTTGTCCTTCAGAGAGGGGTGGGCAGACAAGGTTTTATGCAGTGTGTGGGTGAATATTTGTATTTTTTTTGGTTTTGTTGGTCTTTTTCCTTTGTGTGTTATCTTATTTTTTTAAGAGGAGGAGAGATGGCTGAACTCTTGGGACATACATTATATCTGTTATGTGCAAAGTTATTATAGGATGATATTGATATTGCTCTGCTGTTTAATTCTGTGATGTTTCTTAGGTAAAAATCATACTGGTTTTATATATATACTGAGTTATATATAAAATATATATATTATAATACTGCCTATAATTATACATTAATGTATAATTATAGGCAGTATTACAATATATACAAAATATATATATATTTGTTTTAAGGCTATGGTCTGCCAGATTGTCTCACAAGTTGGTGACCAAAGGTGAAATCTTTGCTTTACTCTGCTTTTGAAGCAAAGTAGTCATCTCTTAAGAGCAGGTGATGATGTTAATTTCCATGTTAATATCACATGTGTCCTCAGTGCTTCTGCAAGCACATCAAGATGCCGATGGGGAGAAATGGCTTGAATTCAGAGACCACCTGGAATGTGCTTTTTATTATCTTGGATCCTGAATGAAGGGACTATTGAAACTCTAATTATGAATATTTTAAAAATGTGATCCCTCAATTAACTGTATCGCTTGTGTTTGTGAACTATGGAGAACCTGCATTATTAATGAACACACAAGGTTAATATTAGTTTATTTATCATTTGGAATATGACTTTTGAGTTAATCATACAAGTCATGCCACGTTCAGTTTTGATTAATGCATGAAGTTCATGTAGGCTTTGTTAAACAAATATTTATCGTGTGTGATGTATTATAAAGTAGTAAGGCATTTTTTCCCCCATCTCGGGTCCTATATACAAATGTCTTCCAATATGGTGAGAACTTTATCATGAAAGGAAACATAGTAGGGTCTCCAAGCAGATCTTTGGCAATGGACCCTATTTTGAGTGGAAAGAGTATTTTTTTAATGGGAATTCAAAAAGCTTATGGGCCGTTCAACTTTTATGAAACACAGTCTTGTTCATCACAAATCTTTAAAAATGAAGAGTGAAATTTGATATTATTAAGAATAGTAAGTACTCTTAATCTGTTTTTTTGGCTCTGAAAATAGTGAAGGACTTAAATTAAAGCTTAGTAAAAGCTGGGAGCCAGACATAGCAGCTTGGCTCAAGTAGTCTGAGGCTTGGAAAAAAAAACCTCGGAGTTGCAAGAGTGAAGGTTTGAATCCCATGAATTACAACACAGTTAATGAGCTGCTTTTGAAAGAGGGATCTTTTCTTCCGAATGCCAGTCTTGTCCAGTTTGTGTTGGGCAATAGGTCACATCTTAAAACTGTTAGTGGGATTTAAGTTTATTTCATTTATGTGTGATACATTTTATTTAAAAATATGTAATTATATGTTATAAATATAAATATATATTATATTATAATTTGATTGTAACTTAATCTGACTTAAATGATGCTCAGCCCCTCCCTCTATATGGATGACTGATCTTATTTTATTTTTTGGCTGTGAAATAATTCATCACTAAAGCCAAATTTTTTTGATAAATGATCTGTCAGGGGCACATGAATTTAACTTCTTTTCTCCTTTTTTTTTTTTTCTGTTTGTTTGTTGTTTGGTCAGTAAATACTTAGCTTGGGAGCTAGGCAGCACCTGAGTGGGCTCTGGCAGACACCAGCGTTGGTTCAGCTCAGCTGTGTCTGCTTTAACTAGTTTCAGTGTAGCTGTTACAATTTTCATCCATAATATATGATCAGTTTGTAAGAATTTCCTCTACATGTGAGAAACATATTTAATGCTAACGTTCTCAAATTGGAGTTAGTTATAAATAATGCACTAATAGATGTGAAAGAGCATAAATGATTCCTTTGTGTTGTACCTGTGAGGTTGTTAGTGCTTCTTTAAAAAACAAACAAAACCTCTTTTGCATGATATTTATTCCCTTCCCTTCCATCAAAGGGGTTACAGTCTTTGTACCTTTTTATGTAAATTAAAAATCTTTAGCCAGTTCTGTGTCAAAAATAAATAGTTGAATGAGCTTGCAGACAACATTTATTTTGTATGTACATTAATGGGCACTTCCATTTTTTCCTGCAGGCTAGAATCCACTTTGAAATTCATGTTTGATAAATTCCCTGGCTTTCCGAGTAATTTAGCTGTCTATAGGGCTGTTGATCCTTTGAGTGTATTGCTGAACCATTGGGACTTGTGCACCACATCTGCATATCCAAGTTCAAATATATACTCAAGATGATTGGTTTAAACTTTAAGTTGTTGATCTTATTCCTGATAGATTTGTTAGATTGTCTCCCATTTCATTTCTAAAATCTGTGCCTAATCCATAAATACCCCTTCTTAAATATGTCTCCAATAAATTCACTGATTGAGTTAGTCGTTTTGTAAGCACAGAGCTAAATTAATATTCAGCATAGCCTAATAATCTTAAGACACATTGCTGTCTGATATTGTGTATTTGAATGAGAATTGGAGCAGGGCACTCACAGATCAGACTAAGTTGAGGTACTACTTCCCAAAGTAGGGAGATTCCCTTTGAAAAGAATTTTACACCTTCTGAGCATTTAAAAAGGGTCAGGTTTTCACTGGGACATGAAATTACTGAAGAAAGGTTCAACTTATTGCTCTTCCTCAGCTTTTTCAGGACTCAGGCTAGTTTAGCTTTTCTTTTTCTCCCTGTTTTTTCAGGGGGCTGATTTCAGCTCATGTGTGTTGTTCCAGCATTTAGTGAGAGAGGCTGATACAGCAGGTGTAATGACCAAATGGACAACACTGAGAGCTACAGTGAGACAACCATCTGCAAATCCTCCTGGGAGGACAGGCTGAGAGAATTGTGGGTTCAGCCTGGAGGCTTCTGGGAGGTGTGGGAGCCCCTTCCAGTTTCTCTTTCCCCAGGAAAGCTGGGGAGGGACTCTGGATTCGGGAGTGGAGACATAGAATGAGGGAGAAAATTTTGATGCTGCAAGAGGGGAGATTGAGGTGAGATGTGGGGAAGAATTTGGGTGTGAGGGTGGTGAGAGCCTGGCCCAGGTTGCCCTGAGAAGCTGTGGCTGCCCCATCCCTGGAGGGGTTCAAGGCCAGGTTGGAGGGCGCTTGGAGAACCTGTGGTGGTGGGAGGTGTCCCTGCCCAGGGCAGGGGGTGGCACTGGATGAGGTTTAAAGCTCCCTTCCAACCTAAATCATTCCATAATTCTATGAAATTCTAGCCAGGCTTATTTCAAATATGACGTGTCCTGAAGTGCTGTGTAATACCCTCTAGACCAAAGGCATTCCTTTCCTGCTGTATCTTCCCTCTGCTCTTGGTAGCCTTGTGTTTGGACCAGGTATGATGTACATACACCACTGATGGCCAAGGGCTGGGGCGTTGTGTGGCCACTGAACAAAAGGGAACAAGGACATGAGATATCGCTTCCTTTGGTCAATTTTCATCTCTTCCTGCTCAGCTTATTTTAAATGTCGTAGGCTGCCTCCCTGTAAAGAGAGGGGAGACTTATGTCTGGTGAATATAGATTAATTAAAAGGTCCTCTTGGTCACAGCATCTCTCCTGTTATGAAGCTACTCCTCTGGTTTGCTGTTAACAGGTACGATATGATCTGAAGTGTTCTGCGATGTATGAGAGTCATTCAAATAATTCAAAATTGGAAGTATTTATTATGTTGTTGTGATTTTTAGAGGATTCACATTTATTGCCTTTGTTCCATGTATAAATTCCTTGAGAAGATTAGATGGGGGTGCTTTGTTTTGCTGGCGGTTTGCGGTAGGTCAGCAGTGTGGGTGTAACCACCCGTTCTGATACTGACATAGCATGAATTGCAATTACACTTCTTTTCTTGTTTCTATTCTTTATGAGGAGATTATTCTAATAATGTACCTTGTGTGGTCTTTCAAGGTAAATTCCAATAAGTTCCTTGTCTTAATTAATAATACTGATCTGACTAGTAGTACCAGGAGTCAAATTTAGAGTCTCTTGGGCCTTTTTGTGACAGAGGAAAGGAGGTGCGGTGGGGATGGTTTTCTTGGTGGCTTAGGTTTGGTTTTTTGTTGTTGTTTTTGCTTTATTTTAACCAGATGTGAAAACTTACCTCTGAATTAAAATTCTTAGTCAGGGTTTAATGAGCTGAATTGATTAGCATCAAAAGGATTAGGGAAATATGTTTTGAAATAAACATAGATCTATATACTTATCGTTCTGCTCTGTCTCACGGAGGTTGGTTATCCCCAGAAACTCTCCAGTTGTGTGCTCCATGGGCTTTTTGGTG
>VZTM01027486.1:376629-389129 GCA_013400555.1 Jacana jacana
GGAAATGGGTGTGAGTGCTGCAGAAGGGGGAGAGCAGGAGTCCTCAACTCTGAAATGGAATTTTTAATGTCACAAAATCAAGTTTGCTCAGGAGCAGTACCACAGTGCCATAGTATTTAACATGATTTACTACTTTGCTCACTTAAATTAACAAATTGGACCATATTTCATTGAGGTAATTAAGCACATCTATAACCTTAATAATGTGACTTTCTCACAGGTGCAGTCCTACTAAAGTTCATCAGCCTAGCTTCATCTTCAAAACTGTGGACATCCAAAGACCTTTGTTAGAGCAGATCCTTATCACCTCACCTCCTTATTTTGGGCTATCAATGGTCCTTTTGTGTCTTCTGCTGTTCTGTCTTTACAGCCACATTATGTTGGTTAGGAATAATTAGTGGAAGAGTTTATGCAAAAAGTGGCTCCAGATTTGTGATTAAGCCACTGATATCTTTTTGTTGGTAAAGTACAGATCCTGCCCATGAAAAATAGCAGACCTGAGATCTAACATGCTTCTGTTCTCAGCCAGTGCTTGGGAATTCATGTGGTGATTTTCCAGTACTTTGTCTTGCCATTTTCTTTTCTGATCCCTTTCTCTACTGCACGTTGTTTCCTGAAACAGTGGACTCTGTGGCTGCTGTGATCTTCTTGGTAAGAAAGAGGTGGCAGATCATCATGCTCCAGAGAAGCCCAGCCCAAGAGGAGGGGATATATCCTGAGTGGAAAGTGGAAGGGCCCAGACATGGTGCTCCTGTGAGGACATTGTAGGACTTGAAATCACAGCAGCACAGAATGGCTTGGATTGGAAGGGACCTTTAAAGGTCATCTTGTCCAACCCTCCTGCTGTGATCGGGGACATCTTCAATCAGACCATGTTGCTCAGAGTTCTGCCCAGGCTAATGTGTTTCCAGGGACAGTGCATCTCCCACCTCTCGGGACAACCTGGGTGAGTCTCTCATCACCTTTTCAGTTTAAATTTTTTTCCTAGCATCCAATCTGAACCTCCCCTGGCACAACTTGAGGCCCTTTCTTGTCCCATTGCCTGTGACTTGAGAGAAGAGACCAACACTGACCTCTCTAAAACCTCCTTTCAGGGAGTTGTAGAGAGTGATAAGGTCTCCCCTTTGTCCATCTTCAAACATTTCCATGGATTTCCTCCTCAATCCTGCTTGCCAATTTTTATGTTCCCCCAAACCTTCTGGGTTCTGCTTGGGGGTCACTCTGATTTAATCTGAGCAGTACCTGCCCTTCTTCTGGCCTCCCCTTGCTCCACAGAGCAATTCTGGGCACTTTTCTTGCATTTCAGACATTTTTCCATTGTTCCCCTTTTCTGGCACATACTGAACTTCTTCCTCTGGGACTCCAGCTGGGTTTTGGTCATTTATAAGAGATTCTTCTGGGTTCTTTCCATCACTTTACTACCCTCCCCCAATTTTCCTGCACCTCTGTTCCGTGTGTGCTGCCCAGTGAAGCTTCATGCTCCTACTGGCCCCTCAGTCCTCCCTGGGGTGACCATGGAATCTGCCCCCATCCCTCCCTCCCTCCCTCCTGAGCCAGCACGGCCGGCCCAGATCTGCTGTAGTCAATTTTTGTTTCATCTTGCAGTCAGTGTTACATAAATAGTTGAAGTTTGTCCTTGCCCCAGGTGATTGATGGGGAGGTATATTTGTACATATCGATTGAGATAAAAAATTAGTAGTTTGCAATAGGAAAGGCAAATTAGTCATCAGAAGGAAGGTGCTTGGAGTATTTTAAGAGTTCCTTGATTAATTCTCATGCTGTGAGTTCTTCTGACAGTAAGTTTTATGTCCTGAGATGTGGGAGGATGAGGCAGTAGTATCGGGTTATTGCAAATTTTACTTTTACTCCTTGCTGATTTATTTTACTGGCTCTTGCTGCGATTAGACACAGAGGGCTAAAAATGACTTCATTTTGGGGTGACAAGTGCACTTTTCTGTGCTTGAGTTAGGAGCCAGGAGGGAGGGTGGAGGTTTTAGCTACAAAATTATTGTTCTTTTGCATGAAAATTAATATTTAGAAACTAGTGTGCCTGAAATGAAATCAGCCTTTACCCATGGTGACAAGCCCCTCAGCTGGGTTCTACCTTTTAAAGGAGGAAACAACTAGTTCTGTGATTTACTGATAAGTTTGAGAAGTAATTTTTTCTCTGCTTACTTGACAATTTTTTTCCTAATCACTTCATTGAAAGTAGTTCTTAGCAAGTGTCTTAGGAGGCTGAGAGCTCTCGATCTTCTCCCTAAAATACTTCCCACTTTTCCAAGGATTTTGTGGCATGTTTTTTAGTTTTCCTCTATTGCAAACTATAATAGAATTCTTCCCCCCAAAAAGGGCTTATTTGCTGCTTTTAATTCGTCCAAGAATAATTTAGATAGAAATTGCAATTACTTTGCAAGGAACGCATTTTCTCCTGTAGTCTCTCAGCTTGTTTCAAAAGAAGTCTTTGATAATTTGTAAGTATTTCTCATGAAAGGCAATTTTACTTAACTTGAATCCAGAAGGAAAAAAAGATGCATAGAGGTTTCAATTTTTAAACTGATAACAAAGCACTATATTTGTGCTGCTACATTTCAGCACAAAGAGGCTGCAAAATAACCTTTTTTTAGTTAATGGTAGAAAAAAAGATTTAATTGCTCTGAAACACTTATTCTATGTATTATCTCTTTGATTAGAAGACGGTTGTAAATGACTTATTTAATGTAATTGCAAACTGGAAACCAGAAGAGGAAGGGTAAGTTTGAACACTTTTTTAATTGTAAGTTTTTTCTGAAATTAGCAGAGGTGCAGTGTTTAGGAATTAGACTTTTCTTGGATGTCTGAGCGTTGGTGCCTGTCAGACTTGAATTAAGACAACACCATCAGTAAAGTGTGTTGTAAACAGCCAGCACTTCTGCAGGTATCTTAGTGTCTGCTAGAAAGGTAATCAACTGTCTCATCCTCTAAAATATTTTCAAATCCGGTGTTGTTGGGTAGCTAAAGGTGTAGGGTGACTCTGCCACTGGGTCCCCACCTCGTGCCTTTGGCTGGCTTTGCCTGTGACAAGCTGGAGCTTTGACAATAACAGCTTTCTGCATCCTGAAGGCTATTCCCAGGATTTGCCCTGTGGAAAAAGTCACAATAAATTGGACATGGGAGATGATTGTTGTGTGCAATAGATGCAGGTGGATGTTATAATCCCTGATCATTTTCAGGACTTGGCAATATTAATGTCAATATGAGAAAGAAGGGAAGGGCAGGAGTGCATGGGCAGAGAGACTGCTGTGAGTGGGGAAAGCCACAGGGCATGGAAATCCTTTAGGTGTAAAATGGAAATGGCCACTGGTGAACTGTTCCCACTGAGGGATCCCAGAACCTCACAGAACACTGAATTGCAGAATGCTATGGGGTTGGGAGGGACCTCTGGAGATCATCTAGTCCAAGCCCCTGCCAGAGCAGGTCCACCCAGAGCCAGTCCCATAGGAATACACCCAGATAATGTTTAAATATCTCCACTTTGGTTCCACCACCTCTTTGGACAGCCTCTTCCGGGGCTCTGCCACCCTCACAGGAAAGAAGTTCCTCCTCATGTTTAGATGGAACTTCTGCTGTACGAGTTTGTGCCTGTTACCTCTTGTCCTGCCACTGGACACCGCTGAAAGAAGACTGGCCTCATCCTCCTGACACCCTGTTTATAGGTCTTCTCTCCAGACTTTCCTCATCAGAGATATCTAGTCCCCTCACCTTTGTAGCCCTGACTTCTGATGAGGCTGCTTGAACAAGATGTGAAGCTGGGGCTGTGCACTGATTAACACAAGGCTCTGGTAGTGCGTGTGGTGCAAAGTCACTGCTTGGAAAACAGAGGGTGAACCAGGGCACTAAAAAAATTATACCTTAATTTTTATTTTTTATACCATAAACCCCCCAAACACATACAAAATTGTGTAAGTGAGGATTTTCTGTGGTTTTGTGCTGAATTTCCATGTGGCTTTGCTGCGGCTGCACATGTTCACGGGTTTCTGGTTAAACTCTGGAGGGAGCCCGCTCAGCCGGTGTGTGTGCCACCAGCAAGGGACACAGGGTGGCAGCCAGGGGGACTTTGAAAACGTCACCCTCCTTCTGAGTAGCACTAAGTATGAGTTATGGCTATTTACTCCAGGCTAACATAATCGATTACTCTTTTAAACCATTGGTTTACACTTTCCAGTGAGTAGTCAGTTCTCATTAGTTACTAGTTTAGAAGCCCATGGTATATTTAGACATCATATACATTTGTCAGTGAAGAGTAGCTTAAATGATCTACTTTGTGCACTGCTTAATTATGTTATTTTACTGTTCCTGAAAACCTGACACAAGGCAAATTTACATTACTGTGCTCCTAATTAGCCAATAATCCTTAAGGATTTGAATGATACATACCCAAAGTAATTTCCTTGTTCACTAAATATGAATTTCCTTACGTTAGGTTAAGAAGATGGCACGATGACAGCAGGCATCTTGATGATGACAGCTCTCAACATGTTTGTCTCCAGAGTCAAAATCTATTAAAAGACACATAATGATCTCAGCACTTTAAGAAAGTGTGGAATGTGAAATCAATAGGTTTGTACATAAAGATGAACCAATCTTACCTCTTCTAGCTGTTGTGAGGTTCCCTACCACCCCAGACTACTGAAAGGTGCAAAGTCTTTATAGTCATGGTTTCCTAAACAGGATCTCAGTGGTGTCTCTTCACGCATGCATTGTCTCTGTACCTTCTTAGCTCAAATGAAAATGCAGAAGTGGAGGTATCCTGCTCCAAAAAGGGTCTTGTAGGGTCCTTCATACTTCAGACACCTTTTGTTTGGTACCAATCCCAAGTGCAGTCATCTCATGCATGTGCTAGGATGCATCTTCTTGGCTTTGTGTCCATCTTGGGACTTGTGTGTGCTGAAAGCTCTGGGGGTGTGGTGGTGTTGGACTGACTGGGGTGTTGAGGCGTTTGTATTTTCCACTATAAGAGTTCCATTTAATGCATTGTTACATTCAATCTTTGTAATGAATCCAAATGCTACCGTTATGGGTGCATAAAAATAAAGATAAATAGACCATAATGTCCTTACCAGTCCTGGCTATTGTAACATGGACTTTATATATCAAAAATGTACTGCCAGAAAGTTATTTACATTTGAGTAAGGCAGAAAAACTTTTGCATGGACTCTGGCCTGTGGCATGCCTACAGAGCTCATTACCATTCTCATAGGCTAAGCCTTTTCTACCTGTCCAAAACTAAACTTAATGCAGCTAAATAAGAATGAAAAGTTTGCAGGTTCCTTCTATAACTTTTCCAGGGATTTCTTTTTTTTTTAATTATTTTTTTTTGTAAAATAAAAACTTTTGAATGCTGGAGTGGTGAATACAGGGAATCTCTTTGCCCTACTCGTGCCCAGTGCTGTTGTTAGGCCAAGCTGTTCCTCCCTGGGAGATGCCATTCAGCAGGTTGAGGGTCAACATCAACATGAGAGACTGGCCATGGTTGGTTTGGAGGTCTGGTGTGGGTTCCTGGACCAAGCACCAAGGAGAAGGCTGCAGTTGACTCCTATCTCCTGTGTGCCCCCACTGCAGAGACACTGTCCTGGCAGTGGTTTGGGGTCCCCAGGATGGGTATGTGCACCCAGGGCTGCCCCTCGGTGCTTGCAGAGATCTCTCAGCACTCAGTGCAGCAGTGGGTACGCCACCTCTGGCCTGGCCAAATTCAAGCATGGGTGAGCACTTCTTATCTAACTTCCCATGTAAGTTACCTGTGCACTTGTAATTGGATATAAGTTGGGTTGGTTTGTTTTTTTTCCCCTTATCCCAAACTGTTCTCTGAAATAATTCTAGTCTTTTAAATGGCTCCCAGGGGTGGGTTTGTTTCACAGGTAGTGAAGGGGCTCCATCACTCAAGGAGACAGACGAGTGGATAATGCAAACATCCTCACTGACACTAGAGCAGAGACATCATAGTCTTCTGAGGGGGTATGTCTGGATCCAGATAAGCAGGGTATTGCAGTAGGTGACCCTGATGCTCCTGGACCATAATTCCCCTGTTCAGCAATGGATAAAATACTGTTTTTTTGAAAAAAAAAGGCTAGCTTGTAATAATAGGATAATATTTCAGCATAGTTTACTTAAAAAAACCTTTTGAGAGAGTGCTTAGAGGCTGTGTCTCAACTGTGTCAATAGAAAAAATAGCCTGTGATGAGCCTAGGCTGTAACAGCAACCTTTACTCTAACCCTTGGCAGATGCACAGGCTTTGCTGTCTGTAAGATGTTTTCCTACTGATATTGTTAATTGGGTTTCTTGGATTAGGGTCAACAGAGGCTTCAGTTGTGACATTGGGTACCTAAATACACATGGGTCCTCTGAGCCTGCCTGACCTGGGAGGTAGGTGAGGGCCTGCTGAGGGCTCATGTGCCAGCTGGGTCCTAATGTGCTCTGCTCATGTCCTCCTCACCCTGCCTTTCAGCCCTGTTGTGTTGAAGACCTCACAATTTTGGGATCTTTTGTTTCTATCACAGTAGAGCTCTACCATGATAGGAACTACAGTGGTGTGGTGCTCCTGTCCTTCCCCTTCTGCTTCTACTTGGTCATTTTGTGAACAAAAGGACTCCTACGGTGCTGGGAGTGGGTTTGAGTAATGCTTTTCTAGGCATTGGTGGGAAAGGGGAAGAGCTTTTCTGGGGAGGCACCTACCTCACTGCTTCACCAATGTTCAGGTGCTCTCTGCAAGGTAGTTTCTATTCTTTTTTCCCCAGAAAAGGTGGGAGAGCATTCTTGACCCACACACACACTCAGGGGGCTGTATGTGTGTGTGTGTGTGTTGTCTCTTGTGAGGTTCAACCCAGTGAAATGATGAGCTGCGTTTGGGGAGTGCTGAGTCCCTGTTAATTTCTGTAGGAGTTTATGGTGCTTAGCACTAAACGAGAGAGAGAGCCTGGGAGAGGCTGAACATGGAATTTGTGTGTGTTTTGCTCACGTGTCAGCAAAGCACATGTATCTGCAATTGAGTATGCACTTTGTTAGGCTAAGAAACATTTCTTTATGGTCTGTGAAGCAAGTGAATAAAATTGAGAGGGAAATATATACGGTGTCAGCTTGCCTGTATGCAAAAATTACTTTATTTTCTGCTGTAGACACAAAGCATATGGAAAAATTGCACTGGTGTTACTGTATGATCATCCTCTATAAGCACATTAGTAAAGCACTATGATACCAGTTGGATTGTGAACTTAAAGCCACCCCTAATTAAACTGTCTGCATCCCCCAGCATTTCCCTGTAATGATGTCAAGCCGTGCAGCAATTAGTTGTCCCTCTATGAATGTAAACAGTGTTTGTAAATCATATAAATTTAACCTGCTTTGCTTATTGAAAAGCTCCTAAAATGGAATTAATTAGTATTGTAGATTTTGGAGTTATAATTTATTGAATAATTTTTGAATGTCTCGATGTAATGTTTTCTGTGATTCATGGCAATTAATTTTGATAGCAAAGGTAGCACTTATTAAAAATCCCAGATATAATTTGGGGTAGGGCTAATGGTGTGTACAACGGCATGCAAAATATTTTATTGCCCTGACACAGTCGCTGTGGGTTTATTTTAAATGAGGATTTAGTCCATTCAAAGGGAGCGAGTGCCCTGACCTTTCGGCTCTCTCCATTTTGTCCCTCCCGCACTACTTCAGTCTAATTTGAATGTTAGGTTTGAATACTGAAGAAGTATGCCCTTACGCAGCAGTTCATCTTCTCTTTAGAGATCAGACTAAATGCCTGTGGCAATATGCTAGGAAACATAGCACATTACCATGAAATAGCTCCATTAGAGACAAAGAAATGTAAACAAAACAGGCGCATTTGCCCCTGTTTTTAGCTCAATTATATTTCTCCTATTGATGGTGTTGCGTAAAATGAAAAAGTGCTCAAGACCTAAATTTAGTAAACCTTTTGTTGCAATTTACTCCAGGAAAAACCTCTGTTGCTGGAGGTGGATGCTTTACCTGAGCCATCAGCTACATAGCACGTTTATGGTTATTGTATTTTACAGGTTGATAGATTTTTATATTCTGTCCAAGTCAGGATCTTACACCACCTGGTTTATTATTTAGTAATTTACAGTGCAGTCAGGCATGTTTGGTTTAATGTAGGATAAACTTATAAATCTATTGTTCCTCCAGTTGCTGGGGTTGGTGTGCAATGAACTACAGAGCTTGATGCGTACATACATTTCAGCTCTGCTTATTTTCTTTGATAGGGAAGCAGGCAATAGATAACACAGTGACAGTAGCATCCCAGGGGACAGCAAAATGTGAGAGCAACACACCGTCAGGTTAGTAGGTCATTATTGTATGAGCACTGAGCCATTAATTGACTACTGTACCAGGCTCAATCTGTGTCAGATTATGGCTTTTGGCAGCAAGGACTGTTATCTAATAGCTAACTTTGCTTCTTGACTATCTTTTTATTAGGTTTTCTGATAAAATTATACCTAAAAAGGTAAATGTATTTGCTATACTGTTGGGTTTTTTTTTTAAAGAAACCGTACAGAACAGTAGTAATGTCAAGAAGTAAAATTTCATGTAAACTACTATCTAGCAGAGTGCTCTTGATTTATATTTTTAAGTATATTTAAAAAAAAACCAAAACCCAAAGCACACAACCTTGAGTAGTCAGACCCTTTATTTAGTGGGAATAAACATTATGGGTGCAAGGCTGTCAGGAATTGATACCTGGGGCCTGAATAGTTTTGCTGGTCTTTAGTGTTGGGTAGGAATAGAAGAACACACAGGGTCCATCGACAGCAATGAGCAGCGTTTGGAGGGACCTGGCTGGTGTTTTATACGACCTGCCCTAAGAGCAGGAGAGGGGGTTGGCAGAGTGAGACCCCCGGTGCTGCAGGGGGNTTCCCAGCTAACACACTGTCACAGCAGGCTGGAGAAGTCAACGTGGGGCCTGGAACTCGGTTTGGGCAGGATTTGTCTCTGGGTTCAGATGGGATTTCAGGTTTCTGCCTGCCCTGCAGTGGGGCTGGAGCAGAGAAACTGTTTTGTCTCGTCTGGGCACCAGCTGACCCCAGATCCAGATAGTCCAGTCCAGGCAAGAGCATGAGTTAAGCATGGCTCATTTTTAAAAGGCTTTCTGCAAAGGGCTGTTGTCCATGGGATCACTTGGAATTTGGCAAGGTGAGCATGTGTGTTTGTGGGCTGGGCTCTCCTGCAGGACCTAATTTCTGTGCTTCCTCTGGAGGGGAGAAGGGCTGCTGGAAGGGGCTTGGGGTGCATCAGCTGGGACCACCTGCATTCCTGCTTTCCTGCTCTTTGACAGAGTCGTTCAAGTGACAGAGCCTGGGTCTAATTTCTGTTCCCACCCATAAATCGACCCGCTTGTGACCTTGGGCAAAATAGTTAATCCAGCCAGCCCTCAGTTTCCCTGTTTTGCTCTCCATTAAAAATGATTTGCTGTCTNAGGAGAGGGGGTTGGCAGAGTGAGACCCCCGGTGCTGCAGGGGTGTGTGTGGCTCAGTGCCAGAATAAGGGGGGAAATCAGGGATGCTGGGGAGATTTGAGGGGAAAAAAGCATATTTTTCTTTGGGAAGAGAGAAATACAGTGTCTTCATGTGGGTGAAGGTATGTGTACAGGTGAGCTGTGGCACAGCAAAGGGTATTTCTGTTGTTGCCTAAAATGGAGGGGGAGGAGGGGGAGGGGGGAGAGAGAGGGGAAGGGNGGCTGTTGTCCATGGGATCACTTGGAATTTGGCAAGGTGAGCATGTGTGTTTGTGGGCTGGGCTCTCCTGCAGGGGTTCCTATTTTCTGTGCTTCCTCCGGAGGGGAGAAGGGCTGCTGGAAGGGGCTTGCGGTGCATCAGCTGGGACCACCTGCATTCCTGCTTTCCTGCTCTTTGACAGAGTCGTTCAAGTGACAGAGCCTGGGTCTAATTTCTGTTCCCACCCATAAATCGACCCGCTTGTGACCTTGGGCAAAATAGTTAATCCAGCCAGCCCTCAGTTTCCCTGTTTTGCTCTCCATTAAAAATGATTTGCTGTCTGAGAGTGTCAGGTACGGCAGGAGAGCCCAGTGTGATTATTAATAATTATCAATAGAGGAAAAACTGCGAAGGAGATGGTAAGGGAAGATGCACAGACCTTCACCTCATTAGAATTGTATTCAGATTGAACGTTATCACAGTTAATATTTTGCAGATCCCATTTTTCAGCCACGTGCCTAAATTTGAATAACTTCCACTGCATTTCTTGCACCTTAAAAAGAGGTGGCTGAAAACATGCAACAATTGAGCTTTGAGCATCTCGTCTCGTTTTGTTATTCTGTGCTTTCTCCTTCCTCTTAGAGCAGAATGGTTTCTGGCAATTGGCTGGCAATATGTAAAGTATGTAGTTCAGGCAGCGATGTCTGATTGCATTGATTCCACACTATGGAGGGCTCTTAATGGAGATTTCTGCTTCCCATTTGCTGTGAATTTCTGGTTACCATTTGCTGCACTGTGTGATGAAGCTGTTTCTATGGTCTCTGCTGCATCTTGTCCCCTTAGTATTTCTTAAAAAAAACCTCATTTGGAACAATTAACTACCTTTTACGTATTTAAAATTTGACTCCACGGAAATCGATGTAGAAATAATTTTTATGGTTACAATAAGTAGGTTCCATAACAATACAAATATCTGTATGTAAATCTTGCCTTGGAGGTAGCTATCTACTGTACATCCCAGTACTTATCCCACTTTCACACCTAATTTTCTTTGTGAATCACACATAAAACTCACATATTCTCTGCTGTGCAATGAAATCAGGAATTCTTAGCATGCCCACACATAAGATGTTTCTCTGAGAATAATATCCATAACTGTTTTTTAAGGAAAAAAAAAAAAGAAGAAAAGCTGGGGAAGGTTTTGGTGCACCATTTATTTTTATGATAATTTAAATATGTTAATGCTTATACCTAAGAGTTTTTTATACCTATGCAGTTTGCATAAAGAAGAGCTTTTACTCCTGAGCTTCGGTTTGCAAGGTTGGGAGGGGGAGAGGAACCTGTTCAGTGCACTGAAGGCACCTCTGGACACGATATTAAATAACACCATAAAGCTACATGCTCTCCAGACTTTTAACAACTGTCTTGTCTTGTATGACAGCTCGAAAAACAGGCATTTCCTTTTGCAAACAAGTGTTTTAAAATTAATCCTCTCAAATTTGTGAGAGTGCTTGATAAAAGTCTGTGTGCCCTTGGTGTGCCCCTGGATCCTGGTGACAAATGGCTTTGTGCTGGGGGAAGGGCATGGAAATTTTTAATATTTGGGGTTTGTTTTTTATTCCCTCCATCCTGGTCCTGCTGAAAGCTGCTGCTGACAGGCATTGCCATGTGTTTCTCTTGGTGGCTGTTGATGGCATGACTCTCTTGTGTGTCCACCCCTGCCTTGTCTTTGGCTTCCCTGCCTGGACCCTGCTGTCACCTGTCACACCCTCATGTTGGTATCCCTCCAGTGACATTCTTGGGGCTTTACTCCCAGATCTGGTCATTTTCCCTCCCTGTCCACCAGCCCTCTCCTCTGCTAGGGTTGGTGGATAAACCTGCCTGTAACCAGAGGCTGGGAACTTGGACCTTAGCTACCTGCACCCCAAGGGTGTTACGGGAAGTTGAATTCTTGTTCTGACACTATATGCAATACAGAAATTGTTTAAAAATAATCACAGAATGCAGTACAAGCAGAGCACGAATGCTTAAGATCATTAATGTATAGGAAAAAAGTAGGTACAATGTTGTTTAGCAGATCTTTTAATTTTATGTCATTGCTGGTACCTGAGCCTTTTTCAAGTGGTTGTGTGTGATGTTTGGGGAATGGAGGAAAGCAGAGTGCTATTAACCCTTGGTTGCCATTAGGCATTGCAAAGACACTTCTGAAAACTCTCAGTTCAGTAGACCTGAGCCAAACCTGTGGGGAAGTGGGTCCCTTGAGTGCCCCATGGAGAGGTGTGAGCGTGCCGGTGGCTGGTGAGGGGACCGTGTCCCTAATTTGGGGCCAAAAGTGGGGGAAAGGATGAAAAGCGCTGCAGGAGGGTGCAGGTGACGGGCAGGTGTTGGGCTGTGGCCTCCAGAGCAGGATGGGAAAGGGGATGAGTTTCACCTACAGGTGACAGGAACTGCTCTTCTTGCTTTTCAAGCAGAAGAAACCACACGGTGGCCATTAATACAGAGCTGCCCAGGATGTGGATGGTATTAGGCCATAAAATGTGCACTTTTCCCAGGATTATTTCCTTGGCAGTGAGAAAAACACCTTTAGGGAAAAAGTATTTTGTTTGTTAATCTTTTAATATGGTTTTTGAAAACACTTTCAGCTTAAGAGGTTTGGGTTTTTTCCCCCCTTTTTAAGCACTGTGGCCAAATTTGCCTGAAAAGCACTAGTGTGGTAATTGTAGAAAGCAAAATATTGCTCTTTTAAAAAGAAATATATGCCTGTAGTGTGTGTGGAGACCTGGTTA